>QVNW01000247.1:0-49275 GCA_014825475.1 Pseudomyrmex flavicornis
CTACTGCTTTACTGTTAGCCAATGAAAGATACGTGTTAAAAAACGCGAAATAATTACTTGTATAGACAAAAATGAAATAACTCCAAGAATCTTACTCTACTCTTACAGCCTTACTACCTTCATAGACGGCCCTTAATAACTGATGCATACGCGTGCTAATTCAGAAAAATTCAAACAACAAACGATTCGCGCTATTCAATTTATGCGGTCCTCAAACTTTTGTGCGTCGATGCGTCGATTTATCGGTGACCTCGTTGCATTTTTCACGATGCAGCGCACGTGTACATACTTGCCGTGACGCAACTTCACGCTACAAACTGTCAATTTATCGAAAGCGCAAGAAATTCGCGAAACTTGCAGTAGGCGTAATTAGGATTAATAGAATTTTCACGCGGCCTGTCTATTTTAGTTTAAAATTAATACGAGTATTGGTAGTGCTATTTTTATTGAAAAAAAAACTTGAATATTAGCATACCTGAGAATATTTTTCATCTGGTATTTTTCAAATTTATCAATACTTTAATAACAAAACTTAAATAAAACTAATACACACAAAGAAATAAAATATAGTCACACTACCTATACAAAATGCTCAGATACTTCGATACTATTCTAAGCATCCCTATCTGAGCGACGAATCGACGGTGGTGGCGAGCGGTAGTTGTGGCACGAAAGTGGCCGCGCGCGAGCGGCGAAGGACGTATCAATTTAAGTCCACTCTCCAGCCCGACTGTACCATTCATTAATTAACTTAACTACACGACGGTGCAGTCCATAAGCATAGCGTCGAGGATGAAAGACGAGCACGTAACGGATACAGGGCCATCTAATCCCTTTTTCTTATGGAGAAGAAGATGAGAGAAACGGTCGGTCTTTCTGGCGCGTTTTATTTTACCTTCGACTTGGATTAATCTCATGAATTATTCCGATCGAATACATTGCGTATGATAGACTCTACGTGCGCAATTTTAGTTTCCATAAATTTTTAAATAAAGTTTTTTTAACAATTAATGCGGAAAGTTATATATAATAAGATAACTGGAGCTGTTATTATCATAATTGATGGGAAATCTATTAAAATCTTAGAAACATTAAAAATTGATATGAGAATTGTATTAGATTTCACTAATTTTCAAAGAATACGTGTGACAAGCGTTAGATTGTGTTAAAGTAACTAAGTAATTTGATGCTACATCATAATAACATGCGAAAACTTTCAAGACAAAAAAAGTTTAATCAGGGCGTTCGACAATTGACGAGAACGGAATTGGTACCAATTATCAATTTAACACTCTTCAAAAAGCTCGCCGCCAACGTTTCTTCAGATCACGCTTATCCTTGTAGATAATTTGGAGACCTTAATTAAGTATCTCGTACACTCTCTCTGTTTTTTTATCTCTCTTTTTTATATTTCTCTGCGTACATATAAAGTAATGGCAAAAACTGCTTTTAATTCAACCATAATTTAACATCATGTTTTGAGAAACTCGCGCGTATATATTGCAATGTTATTGATATTTCTTTCCCCTTCTTTGATGAATATGCAAGCACGATCGGAAAAATTGATTATTTTTATTCCAATTAGTTTTACGCGCGCGATAGTCGCGTGATATTGTAAGTCATCGAACTTTCCACCGCAACCCTTTCTTGTCTGCGCGTTCGAAGTTTCAATTTCTCGTCTGTCGCCTGATAAAAAGAGGCATGGATCAAAAATCACTTGTTTGATTCCTTATCAATGCTATACGTACATAAATTATTTTCTTACAACAATCTACATTTTCTCTCTTCATCAATTTCCAAACGAGTGAAAGGTCTTTGTGATAACAATCGAGATATCTTCTTTTTAATTTTTAATGAAAAAAAAAACGTGAAGTAAATTTCTAAGAATAGAAAGTATATACGTGATTTTTGTAACTTTCATTAAACTCCTGTCTAACATACAAAACACTAGCATTACCTTGAAGAAGAATGGTGTATAAAATGAAGAGATTTTGTTTTTAAGCGAATTAAAAATTAACTCAGAGAAAAAAATGTCTAATCTTTACGCGTTATCAAACGTTTGTAACCTTTTCGATAAAACTAAATCGCAAACATACACAGCAGATTTTAATTACGGAACGATGTGCTCTATTTTTTTGTTGACAGGTTTAAATTGTGTGTTATTGATTCTCATATATTTTTCTGTACAAAAAAATATTTTAGAATGCAGAGAAATTTTGTTTTTTAGTTGAAATATTAGATAAATGTGTTAACATTAGTATATTAGTATTTAGTATTGAGAATTCTAATTCTTACTGTAAATTCACATAATTTTATTTAAATTTATTTCCATTTATTTACACATTAGTGTAAATAAAGCTACTAAATTCAAAGTAACGTTTTTACATGACTTAGAAAAAACTTATGTAATAATTTATTGCTTAAGTTTCATTATCTAGTATTTAGTTAAGAACGCCAGTGGAGATGCTCGCTTGTATTAAATACACAAATAAGCACTAGTAGTAAAATTCTTATCATATCTCAGGGTGATGCTTAGAGAATGACCTTAAGCTTGCATAACCGTCATGAGAAGCTTTTCTTCATCGTGTCTTCATCTCACGAACGGCGGCTCTGACGTTTTAATTTCAAATCAGCCAGATAACGTATGCTTACTTAGACATAGTACAATAATTTATCGTTCGTCAACGTCGTGATTCAATCGGTTGTACATACGCCCAATGCACGAAAGGAAATGTTGTAACACTTTTTATATCATAAAATCAGTTTAAATCGATTGACATGTGAGTTTAGAAATTAAATGTTATATCTATTATATAATCGTCGAAATAATATCACGGTGCATTTATACTGCAAATAGCAAATTGTATTAATAGCTTATACTTCTTTATCTTTTTTTGCTAATATAAATTTGGCAATTATTAATTTCCTTTTATTATTCGAAACGTCTTCAAATCCCGCACAATATTGTCGTAAAATAGTGCAAATACTTGTAGAGAAATAACAGATAACCTATTCATATTTTTTACTTTAGTTTATTTTTCATTGGTACGTCCGCATACATTATCGCGTTTAAATTCAAATCTAAGTCAAATACAGCTTTATAAGCTACGATTGCTCCGATTTATTATTAAACAAAAAACATGTTTACTTGTTTGTGTGTTTTACACATAAAACACATGAATCTCGATGCATATTATCATGAAATCTCGAACTTTACTTTTAATCAGACGATCTAAATATGAAAAAAGAAAAAAAAATCTCGATGTTGCATTCCTACGTTTATAAAGTGTTTATAAAGTGTAATAATGCTGATTGAAATCTCCCGGGAAATTTGTCGCGCAACGGGCCTGATATTACGTCGAATATGCAGGATTGTCAGGCATGCAACATTATATGTGTAGCCATACACAATAAACTTCCTGCCGGCCACATCCTCTCACCTACAACGTAATATGGTATAGGGGTTCACGGCGCGGTGCATCGATAATCGTGCGAATTTCACCTTTAATCGTAACTTTAGAAGACACGCTTGATTTTTCACATTACCAGTGACGAAGTATAAAAGCTTTATGTGTGATATCGAAGAGAAATATGCAATGAGATGTTTTGTTGTATGTGTTCAGACAGAAAGCCGAGTATCAACAAGAGAGTTCCACAATTTGATTAATTAGTTCTAAGGGCAAAAGTTAAATTAAAAAACGAGCCACATCAGCTGCCACTTATTATCCACTCAAAATTGCATGTAACCGGCCGCATTCGCTATAAATATGTCAACGTGATGTTACGCGTTTTAATTGGGATGACGTAAGTCGAAAGTGACCGGCACCGCGCGTTTCCCAGGATTTGTTTGCGCTAAAACGTATGTAACTGGGGCGCGAAAGAAAGTCGCACGATTCTAGCTTCGATCATGAAGACAATTATAAAAATAAAAAAATAATACAATGACATTTAAAATGGTATTTCAATTCTTGTCAATAGAAAAATGATTGAAATATAAATGAAACAATATCTATCTTTATACGATCTCTTCTTCAATCCATTTTTCTTTTTATTTTTTTAGATAAAAATCTTAGATTTCTATTTAACATTTTTATAGCGAGATACCAATTTATATTTTCATGATACTTTAAAAGCAATGTTGTAAGCTGTATAATGGATGTGGGAGACCCGTATTGCGACTGTTGTCAGATACGTTATTAGCACAAAATGACAAGAAAGATCACTCGTGATGAGGGACGACACCGCTTTTCTTATGAAGAAGATTTATAGAGAAAGATTTTCTCATCTAAGATCGACACGTGGCAATCTTGATTTCTTTGTATCAGATTTTATATCATAATCTATTTCTTATGATAGATCTATACAAGTTTGATATGACAAAAATATTTTGCGTTTGACCATTTTTACGAAATCACAGAACGTATTTTATATGTATCTGTGGGGTCGCTAATTGCAGTTTCCACCGCGTTTCTACCTATTCTTTCAATTCCCGACGTAATGTGAGAATAATTGGTGCGATTCGTAGAAAAAGAGAACGCGCCTTCTTTCAGTCATTTGAGTAACACACATACACACACACACACACACACACACCGATATATGAAGATTCGTGCGCTCTTCTCCAAGTCAATAATCTCCACATAAATTAGTATTTAACAATGAGCTACGATATATTCTTTTTTACATGTTTACGACTGACACTGAATCGATAGTTTATTTTTAACTACGGAGTGTTATCATATTGTTCCATATAAAATCATCTTTTTTAATTTGCAAAAGTTCACAGAATACTGGCGATTTGATCGCCGTAGACAATCTTAAGTCTCTGTTCCAACCGAATGGACACCGGCCGGTATACATCCAACACCGTGCGACCGTGCACGTTGGAGACCGCAGGGAAAAAACTCGACACCCTTTTACCTTAAACTTGAAACGGCGCGCCGCGTACAAAATGACAGTTCTACGTTATGTTACTTCGTCAACGAGTATCAAGTTTTCCGCCCCTTTCAACCTCGGTAACTATTATGGAAATGAAGTATATGTTCTCAAATCTTAAGACGGTCTTCAACGATGTGTGTACATTATTATATAATAGTAACCTAACTGATTATGTATTTTGAGATCTTACTTCTCTTTTCTTGTGAAAATTAAAATTTTTTTATTTCTAGTTTTGCTTTTTGCAGGTACAGCAGAAAAAAACTAGTCAAAAGTTTGAATAAAGTTCAGTTTTAATTATTTTACTATTACATCTTATGTCATGTATATTAATGAAGGAAACACACACACATAATTATTCAGGGAGAAAAGAATTCCGCGGTTGGGGTTCATACTGGAATCCGAGCCGCTTACCGAATAGCACTTCCGTGTGATCTTTCCGTGATCGACACCCGCTATTATTTCCATCTTTGAGATTACGCAGCGCATTTGAGAGGGGGAGAAGATGCAACAGTTGGCCGACGCCATCGAGCGTAACGACAGAGACGTTGAACATGAACGGAAGGCCGCGCGGAAGGACAGGCACCTATGCATTAAGCGATTACCTTCGATCAGATAAAGATGCTGTTTAGCAAATGATTTCTCGTTTCTTTTTTTTTTTCTAAGACAAATGTTACAAAGTTCCGATGAAAACCAAACTATTTGTGAAAAGTTAACAGAGATTTATATACATTTTAAAAGAAATTAATCACAAAGCAACCGAAATTTTCATTCTGCGTATGCAATCACACAGCAAATATGTGTATAGTAAGAACGAGAGAGGAAAATCAATTTAAAAATTTATTCACAATAGGGAGAAACAGTAATAATACAGAAAAAAAAACAGAAGTTCGATTGTACTTCGTCATATGTATCTTACTATTCTTTTTTATTTCCGTTATTTTCGAAGTCCGAAATAATTCGCGATTACATCAAAGTGCGTAAGATTAAGTCGAGTTAAATCAGCGTGAACCGATGTCCACGAGTTATCAATATGCGGATTGCACAAACAAATTTGACAACGAGATGTGACTACAACTCTACTAAAAACGACGACGATGCAGTGTTTGATTAATCGAGTACAAAGTTAAACAACGCCGATGTTTGTACGCATGGGACGACAGAGAAGACGTAAAAAAAATCATCGTAAAATTGATACATTCCACGAGAGATAGCACGCAAAAACATAGCTCTCTCCCTTTCCCTCTCTCTCTCTCTCTCTCTCTCGATTAACCCTTATCGTATTGAACTCGTCGTATGCTTCTTCTTTGGCATCGTTACACGCAAGAGGAAAACACGCGGTTAGCGTATATCTCCAACAGTATACCTATATGCCACTCGCATGTACTTGCGGATTATTGTCGTTTCCGCGGAAATTTTCGTTCGCCGTACGAGATAGACAATTTGCGACGGTGCGTATTATCTAATTATGTACGTGGAAATTCGAAGTTAAACGTACCGTTGTGTAAAACGCTGCGCGGTTACATACTTTAATTCGGAAGAACACACGGTCGTACATATCAAATATCAGAAAAGAATAATAAAGATAATTAGCTTTGACAAAATTATGTAATTTCCGATGATCTGGCTTATATAATAGCACGTTTTATACTCACTCTGTGCTAATTAAAATGCGAGTGATCACATAAAAGACAAATATGAATTTTTAAAGTTTTAATATCACAGTGACATTTTTTTCTCTCTCTTGTGTGTGTGTGTGTGTATGTGTGTGTGTGTGTTTAAAAAAGATAATTTTAGAAGCGTGATAAAATTTTGTACGTGAATTTTAAAAGAATAAGATTTTGCGTATGGATTTTAAAAAATCGCCAATTAATTCCCATAACGTAGCGTTACATTTCTCACGAGCGATTTCCGAGGGCATTTGCATTCTCTGCAGGTGGATAGACGAATAATAAATTCCAACGCAACAAATATATGCGTTATGTTAATTAGACGACGGTCAAACGAATTGACTTCCAAAATTTCCATAGCGGTCGCTTAGAGCGACTACGGTTCACTTCGCACCCTCGATCATACTTAGCGCACGACTCGGTTGCGCAGCGCGATCTCAGGGCTCTTTCCAATTACTCTCGGCTCCATTGAAAGCCGGACGCGCACCTGTGCTGCGGAAGTGCGTAACGTACAGGTGCAGTCCGCTGTAACGACCGCGTGTGTGTTATCTGCTATACGTCAAAACCGGCCACCTCGAGACCGATTATATTCGGCGATTTATTCCGGCGCGCCAAATACACACGTATAGAACGGGGGTGTCAATTGAACCGGATGAAACAGTTTAACATCTTTTAAAGACGGCAAGCGATTCAATTTATTTTCCGCCGTCCCTGCACGTAACATAATCGCGCTTCGTCGCGCGTTCGACGTTCTCTATTTTGCATTCAATCGACGTGTTCGATATATCGTGCACATGATACGCCATGTATAATGCGCGTTTTTTTTTAATTATATCTCAACCACATTCACGTATGCGTAAACGCATATCGTGCATATCTTAGAAATCAGTGATCTACTCTAACGTGGTGATGTTAGTTAGCTTAAATATCTCTCTGAGTGCAAGGTAAATCAATTATTAATGTGAAATGTGTTTCTGATTACAGAACAGAACCCAAGATTCGCTAGTGGGATGTGGCATACCATGTAAAATCGAACAGGTAAGAATTTACTTTAATCGTGGCGTAATGTCTGGAATATACGAGCATTTCTCTTTTAATTTGTCTGCGGTGTATGTGTAGTAATGTTATTTCCTCGTTTTTATTACTCCGACCGATGAGACGGCTTTCTCTCTCTTTCCTCATTACACTATAATTTTACTTATATCTTGAAAATTATAAAAAAAACCGTTGCGGTTTCCACAGGGAACAATTAATCGTGCATTGCCTAAAGGGAAGTTTCTTACTTACGTAATGAATTACATTTGAATTTTCAAAATAAATTGCCGTCTGAAGTAATAAAAGAAAAAAACATTGTAATTAGAGATGTCGTTTTCGATAGATCACGTTCTTTTGAGTTCTTCTTGAAAAGTTTAGATCTCATTGATGGAATGGGAAATTGTAATGGATCTACTTTGAAAGCACCGCAGGCAAATCCTGACGGGACGTCGCGATACGCGAATAACCGGTGCGGACGTTAGAAACGAAAATGAAGGGACGAGACGGTCCCCTGGTTACAATGAAGGTACTTCCGCTGTTGTCCCTGCGGGGCCTCACAGCTTCTAACTCGCGGCGGCGGCGGAGATGGTAAATGACAAATAAAAAACAACGCGCGCTCGATGAATGGGACGGACGTACGCGCGTACGCACGAAGCGCATTGCGCGTACGTTACGAATGAAAGAATGGTCCGGTCTCCGGTTTGTGTTCTCTCTTTCTCTCTCTCTATCTTGTGCTCTTTCTCTCTAGTACAACTTCGAGCCTTTAAATTAGATCGCGTACAAACGCGGCCGATGGCGGATGTCGCCAAATTGCCGTGCGACTCCGGATTCAATTCTCTCGCGCTTTGTCCGTCCTGTGCACACTGTGTATCTTTCCTCTCGTATGCACAAAACGGAAGTATGGATTATAGCAAAAGCAGGAAAACCGGGAGTAGCGTCTGTCTTTCCGGCTGTCATCGCGTGGCAAAGGATAGATTTAAAACAAGCGATAAAGTCCTGAAGTAAATAGATTCTTTTTCTCTCTCTTTTTTTCATAACATATAAAAGTTAAATCTTTACGTTTATTTGCGAGGAAGTATTTCCATAAAATATATTTCTGACATCTTTTCCGCGACATATGTACAATACATATGTATATATTGTATATCTTATAAAGTAATTATAAAAATTTATAAGTATTATAATTTTAAAGTGATAAGTATCGCTTTTTTTCTCTACAAGCGTTCTTTTTTTTCCTATTTGTTATTGTCAACGTAGTGTAAAACAATATCAAAGAGAAATATAAAAAAATATCAACATTCTAACTGCAGCAGTGCGGGAAAACAGGGCCAAAGAAACCTCCGTGATGATAAGCAGCGACACATGTCACCAAACTACGAAACGAGTAAAGCAATTATCGCTACAGTAAATAGGATAACAAAAAAATTTCGGAGTGTACGATTATCGCATTTCTCTGAAAAAAAGTTACTTAACGAGCTGGATAGTTGTGTCGAGAGATGAACCATCAAAACCAGATAGCACTAATTGCATGTCCACAATATTTTACACCCTCGTTTTGTTTCATAGTTTGTAAGGTCGCCAGTTATCCTCAATAACGAGTAACGGACAATACGTATGATATAAATAAATAGAAATACTTTGCATGATTTTAATCAATTCACTTTTAAATTTGTTGTTGGCACAATTTAATTTTTGTAGTTAATCGATATGGAAAATTAAGTATATATTGCGTACTTCCGTGGTATGCGACGGTACACTCTACAAACATCAGAGAATTGACTTTATGTCTCTTCCGGTAATTTCACAGATCGATAACGATGAGAATTAATACCGCTGGAATTTCTTTTGTCTGATGCCCTTTCTGATTTTTTTGGCTCGCTCTTGAAAATTGAGGTAGCACCCTATCCTCTGCTCGTCTCCGGAAATATCAGTCAGTTACAACTTCCGATCTCTACAGACTATAATTAATAAATTACATTCAGTCATTTCAGTTATTTCAGGTTAACAAATAAAAATTACATTTTATTGTGTAAATAATAAAATAATTACAAAAATAGATTAAAACAATCATCGCCAAATTAGGCATTAATGTTATCAGAAATTAAATTTTATAATATAAAAACAATCTCACGCATCTGTTCTTTTACATTGCTTTTTAATGTTCTCTGCTTTACGTATGCGTCGGGAGAAAATATAAACCACGAGCAAACGATAAACAGCTTGTGTGTATCGTGTGCCTCAGGAAATATAGACAATCAAGTATGTTTGTCTGACAACGAAGGTAAAGTGAAGTGGTGTACACCGACAGCGTTGTATCCATACAAGTGTCTCTGCTTGATAGCCGCTACTAGCCAGAAGCCACTTTGACTGTCGAAAATTGCTGTTGAATTTAGCTGGGGACATACATACGCCACTTCAGCGCAACTTCTAGGTCTTAACTATCTAGTCTTTTGTAATTGAGAAAAACGTGTTTATAGAATCTTTAACTTCTATTGTACATATTTCTAGCTATCATACATGTATTTGTGATAATATATATGTATATTTATTGTTTATTAAAAATTTAAGTTTAATTATTTCAAAAGAATTGCGAGAAATTTGCAGAGAAATTTGACGCTGCTACTTTTAGTTACACAAATCAGCAGCTCATTATAAAGACATTACGAAGATGAGATTCGTGGCGCCATGTTCGTTATTTTTTTTTCTGCTCGTCAATAGTCGCGAGACTGAAAGCGTGGTATTAAAGTAAATGGGGGTAAAAGCAAAACGAGGAGAAGACAGATAGACGCTCATCTGCGGCGGGAGATAAAGATCTACGATCTACGGGGAGCCGCGCGTGTAAAGCGAGGGCAGTCCAGCTGGGGGCATAATACGCGCTGAGGATTTAATGAGGAAGTGAGAAATTAGCGGCCGCTGCGTTGAGCCTCTCAACTTGGTCATTTTCTACTGTCCGATAGTTTTGTCAACCCTCATATGTGGACGGCTAGATCGTTTAAAATCTTGCGTTTGATGAGGCGCATCGAATTAAAAGCGCCCAGATGTTCGTTCGGACGAATTAAATCTCAAGATCCGTATATCCTTTGTTCTCGCAGACGATTGAATATTAACATTTCCGAAAGAGTGAAAAAAAACTATTACGTGCCATAAATTTAAATTTATTTAAATTTATTTAAATATTTATTTAAATTTGTTTATTACAATTGTAAAATTTTATCAGTTAAAAGAATAAAATTTGTTACTATCTCAATATTAAAGATTCTTATGGCAAATAAAAAATTCAATTACGACACAGCATATTACTGCGCATGAATTATATCGAGTGTCACACTTGCGTCAATGATTTACCGGGTTTTGCCGAGATGCTCCAGCATCTCAAATAAATATTAATAACGTTTATCTGGCACTGAGGTCCCTTCCTTCTACAAACTTTTCTGGCGACTTGACCTATGTGATACCCTCGTACGCCGCCATGTACGCGTATTTTGTAAGAAGACATACAATACGCCGCATATCTTGAAAGATCAACCAGCGCTAAAAGTTTACATCTTTTTGTCAAGACAACTCGACACAAAACTCGATGTACTGGTATATCGTGCGTATTAAAAAATCATGTTTTTTAACAATGAACTTAACACAACAAAATAAATTATATTTTTGAAATTTTATATAAAAATGCGATTATACGGAAAGTCTGAAATTTTTTGACACAGGCCGAAGCGTAGATTGGCCAGAAAAGTCGTGTACAATTTTGCAAAATTTACAATACATAGTTATTAAGATATTAATCAATTAATAAAGCGTGTGAGAAACGAATGATTGGATTCTGTAGACGTGTATAAAATCATATAAAACCAAATTTTGCAAAATTGTACATGACTTTATTGTTCAAACTGACTTAATTTATCTTTGCTTCAGCTATGTCAAAAAATTCCAAACAACCTGTGTATTGTTCAGAAAATTACTACGCATCTCATTTGTATATTTTATGAATAAATATGACGCAACGTGAATGCACATGACGCGACCGAAAATATCGACTGAAAAATATCGTATCAATACGTTTTTTTTTTAATTTATTTCTTCGTGCGTGTGCTCGTCGATTACTCTCTTTCTCTCTTTCTCTCGTCGTATCAAAAAGAATTGATTTACAATTTGCAAAAACAATTGCAACAACTTTTTTGTGCGGTAACAACGCTGACACGGTTCGTTCAAAGAAATTAGGTTTCTCGTGCGATGCAATTTGCTTATTATTCCGCAATGCCGAGTGGCGGTATTATTTATGTGCGGCGCCTCTCGAACTAAGCGGAGTGTCGATCAGCTTGCCAATTGCTAAATAGCACCTCTCGTATCTCCGGACATTAAAATAGATCTTCCACTATGCACCACTGCGAAACAATTGTATGTACTTATTTATGAGATTGATCCAGGAGCGCGACAGTAAAAAACATTTGTGAAAAATAATTTGTTTTTTTTTAATTTTCTTACACAAGAGAGAAAATATATATGTAGCCAATCTGTGTTTCATTAATTACAAATGTTTAAATACTTGAGAAATGGCCGCGATGATCGAAGTGTTTCAACCGTTTAAGAATAAATCAGAGCCTATACTCGAAACACTCGAGCACATTTATGCGAGTCGCACTCGAGACACACTCTTGTATATTTACACACTTCCAGTTGCATTCAGCTACAATTTCTATTTTTTATTATTCCGATGTTTTCTTTAAAAACTCAATAACGTACTTACACCATTCAGTTCAGCAATTTGCAAAACACAATTCTGTGTTTCTTATATGTCCGAAAAAACTCAACACCGAGGCAGATAAGTGAACATATCATGTCTCTCCCACACACATTTGTTATACTGCAAAATAATAATATAATTTATAATAAGTATGATTTTAAGCAAATCACTTTTAAAATATAAAAGATTATGATTTTCTCGCGTAATATCATGTAACAATTCTTCATGTGACAAAATTAATCTAACGTAACATTAAATATACAACATTTTTTCGAAATGTTTATGCACTTTTACTTAACATAAATCATATGACACAATATTCATGCATATTACTCTAGAAAAAAAACATGTATAGCTAAAAAAATAACTCTCGAGATAAACAGACTGGCGCGATGGACGCGAAGTTGCGCTGTAACGCGTCCTCGGTCATACAGCCGGTTTGTTGTCGACGACAAATGCCCACATCCTCTCGCGCAGAAAGTTAATGCGTTAAACTTCAGTTCGCAAATCCATGTCCGACACACTGGCCACGCAACGAGCATCTTATGAACGTAGGCGTTACTTAAGGCACGTGCCGTACGCGCGGGATGAGACGAGACGCAGTCACGAAAAATTACGGTTTTGCTTCACGGCATAGCCCACCACGCGTTATGTCACATCGTTCCAGATAACGTGACCCTATTGTTCGGCCAACTTCCGCCGTTGTTTTAGCGGATCGTAGATCGCCGGATGACCTTCCACAGAAGGATGCAACACTGGCAAACCGCTGTTGTTCGCGACTGTTGGTGTAATCCGATCGCATTTACATGGAAGCGTTTCATTGTCTGGTGCATGAAATGTCAGTAAACATAGTGGCAGAAAAGTTAAGAGAATATAGAAAGGATGTGGTTGTTAGTTGACTTCTTCGAGCGGATCAGCAATTAATATTGCAAAAATATTAGAGCTTTTCTTTTTCAAACTGAATAAGAGAAGAAAAAGCTTTGATAATTACACACTCGAATGTATTACTCATCGTTCGGCTTAGATTATATGTTTAGTTTGACGTTATTAAACTTCGATCGTCGTATTACTTTATTTGCATGTGTGTTACGTAAAAAAAAAGAAAGAAAAGAAGAAGATTGGGAGATAACAGATGAGAAAAAAAGCTGTCACATTGCCTGTCATATTAAAATATCATTATCTCATTTCCTAAATTCTTCATTTCTTTCTCTTCTTTTTCTCATGCACTGTTTTTTATCTCTATTTTTATTTTTCGTGGGAGCAGGCACTCGACACAAGCTGCCAAGCTGTTTGCGTTGGTATCACCATTTTTATATTTTTATGATGACTATCATCATAAAGACAGACTTATCTAAAAGCGCACATAAAGATGTATGTCCGTAGATTTACTGCTGCCTTTCGAATAATCATGTTTCTTTAAGTTAGTTAATTTTTACACAGAAAAAGAAACGTCATTTATATTTTTTCGAATAACATTTTTCTAATTCTATAAATAAATGCAAAATATTAAGTTAATGCGCTACTGTTCGCAGAACGGAGTGAAAGAATTGATACCATCTAAGGATATGCATTGCCTTGAAGGCTGCCACGACGCTTTAAATAGTTACGCTCAACTGCTCAAAGGTAATTGTAACTTTCGATTTTAATATACATTAAACTTATGATGCAAATTAATTAATGTAAATTAATTAGTTTATGATGCAATTTCTACTTATTTTTATACAAAATTTATTTAACATAAATGTTGTGAAATTAAATTTAAAAAAATTAAGATCATCAGAAAAAGAAGTTATTTATTAACTTCAATAATCTTTCCTCTTGAAAAGTTATTTATTTGTTTTTATGTTAACGCAAAGCAATATTATCTTTTTGAACTTACAGTTAAAGACCACTTTTTTTGTGTTATCTTAATATACTTTAATATATCCTGCGGTAGTCATTTGATTATTGTTATTATAATTAACTGGAGAGTTGAAAGTATAAGATATTTAAAGATATGTTCTCTCTCACGCACATAGTATACTTTATGTGTGCAAGAGCATTATTAAATTTCACTTTTATAAAATCTGTCTTTAAATAAAAAAGAAATTACGTTAAACGTTAACCATCTTTAAAAATTCGCGAATTCTTTGCTATATTGATCTATGGAAGCGATTTGGTGCATCACTTCGTCATATTGATCGAAGTGGCTGGTATCACTGGGACTGTCGCAATGAGGAATGAAGCTTGGAGTCACCTTCTGATGATAAATCTCGATCCAGTCGATAGATTTGAACCAACGATGCTTCTTGATATCCATGCTGCCGTCTTTCAAATTACCGTATCTTCTTGTTATGTCTACCTGCAGAATGTTCTTTATTATATCTCTCAGTTCTTCGCCGAAGTGATGCGCGAACTTGTACTTCCCCGCTACAATTTTCTCGTAAATCTTGATAGGGTCATTCGAGTAGAACGGCGGATATCCCGCGTTCATCTCGTAGACCAGCACGCCGAAGCTCCACCAATCGATCGCTTTGTTGTAGCCCTTAGACAAAATCACTTCCGGTGCTAGATATTCCGGTGTACCGCACAACGTCCACGCGCGGCCGTTCACCATCTTGCAAAAACCGAAGTCGGTCATCATGATGTAGCCGGTATTTTGTATCAAAATATTCTCCGGTTTCAAGTCACGATAGATCAGGCTGCAGTGGTGCAGATACTCCAAAGCTAGGGCTACCTGGGCGGCGTAGAATCTCGCCAGTGATTCATCAAACTTCCCCATACGCCTCAGATGGGTGAACATCTCGCCGCCGTTTACGAACGGTAGCACCATGTATATGTAAGAATTATCCTTGAAAAATTAAAACTATGTTTGTAAAAACAAATTAATATTTTTTTCTGAGAACAATTTATCAAAACATTTCTGGTATATCTATCCGGATAAAAGATACATCAAGTAAAGAAAATTAATATGTATCGTTTATTTTTTTCGATTTTCAGTCCTTACTTTGAAGCAGAATTCCATGAAGACAGTGAACGGAAAGCTAATAGACTGTAGGATCCGCTTCTCGTTGCGCGCATGATCTATTTGCTTCATCTTTATGATTTTCGCTTTCTCGAGCATCTTCATGGCGTAATACGTAGACGTCGGTTTGTACTTGACGAGGATAACGCGACCAAAGGCACCGGTGCCAAGAGTTCGGAAACGATCAAAGTCATCCAACTGTACATTGTCGTCTGCCTTCGTTTTCCATTTTTCCAAAAACGCCTTCTTCTGATCCTCCAGAATATTATTGTACTCCATTAACTTACGTTCTCGTTCGGCGTCAGCCATGTTATCGGGGTTTGAACATTCAAAGATCAATCATTCATTTAATGATCTGTGTTCGAGTTTAAATGGTTAGGAGAGATGATATGAAATGACGTGCTGTTTTAAGGACTACTCTATATGTCGATTGTGTATTGTTTCTTACATGTGCTATTTTGCATATTCGTCATTGTGCGGATGCATCTGTAGTGTTTTGATCAAAAATAGATGCTAATTTAAAACTTTAAGCTAAGAAAGAAAAATGTAAAAATTAAACTTTTTTTAATAAACAGCGAAAATTGGTATACCACCGGCACCGGCGTTGGTTGCGGATTCATTGACAGCAACGTCGCTCAAGCTCGAATGGAAAGGAATAGATACACACAATCTCGCTGGCATTTCATACCTGATGCAATGGAAGTACGAAGAAATATCTGAGACATGGCAGTGTTGTAGAAACCAATCGTGGGGCGAAAACGATCAGATATTGATCGAAGACTTGCACCCATACACTAATTATAGGGTATGTAAAACAATAAGAAAAAAAAGAAAAAACCTATATACTTCGAATACTTTTAAACAAACTGAAAAAAATGTAAAAAGATAAATTACAAGCAATATACGTAAATAATATTGATGAAAAGTTTTAATTGATTCTAACAATATATAAATCTATTTTTTAATCTGAGATTTTTTTCTCTAGTTTAATATAAACACAAAAATTATCTAAAAGTCTCTATTATTTCAACTACTTATTTACATACATTGAGCTATAAACAACCGTGGTGGTTGCAGTTTCGCGTGGCGCTGTTTTTGAATCAATATCACGATAATCCGATCATCATGTCGGCGCCAAGTGTGGTAATATCAACGCGTGCGGCCGGTCTACCGACATCACCACCAAAAATTGTAAGAGCGACGGCGGTAGACAGCTACCGCGTCTCTGTTTCTTGGATACCGGGTCAATTCTTGAACGGGCCATTTTTGTCTTATGTCCTGAGACTGCAAGGGGATGAATACTCCCAGCTTAAGGTACACGCCACGCCAGAACATGTAATCTACAAACACATGTGTTTTTCCTACAAGCAAATCTCTTGACTCTTTTTATACTTTATATTTAGCACTCGAAGTATCTTTTACATATATTTCTGCGTGTGCACACAAATCTATTTTATCGTTTCTTTCTCAACTGTGCACTCTGTCTCTCGCAGATCTACATTTTCGCGCACTCAGGTCTCGTTACGCTTTACTATGTACTATCTAACTGTTGTTTACAGAAGTGCAATCTGCAACTGGTTCTGCAAGGTAGACCCCTCGTTATCCCATCCAAAGGAAATTCATTGACGAAAAAAAAGCAAGTTTACAAAAGTTTTATTTACAAATTGCAAGTAACAGCAATAGCAATAAACTCTTTTTTCGCAGCTAATGTTTTAGCATTGCAAAATAGTGGATTTATTTTCTTGTTACAGCTTTTAGTTTTTGAGTAACATATATGTACATATACTTAAATATACACAAATAAATTTTATATAAATACAGTAATGTGTATTGTTATACATGTATCAGTTATAAAATTTATTTTATATAAATAATTGATATATATTTTATATAAATACAGTAATGTGTATTGTTATACATGTATCAGTTATAAAATTTATTTTATATAAATAATTGATATATATTTTTTGAAAAATAAAAATTGTCAATGAATCTTAATTTACTTTCAAACTTTTGCGCTTGTCATTTTGCCTGCCAAAATCTGCAGAAAATGCACGCTTTGGAAACGTTAATAACAGACACTTATGGCACTTTCATTACTCACGTCATCTAGAACCTGTTCTTTAACACATTAGTTCGACTTGCACGAACCAGATTATCTACAAAATAAGTTTCTGGCAAGGCGTTTCTTTTCCTTAATCGCATATCTATTTTCTAACAAGGGATTTGACAAGGATTCGATGCGTTTAAAAATTATACGATATTATAATGTTGCATCTTACCAACAGGACATTCCAGCTAAAGAGAACACCGATCACTATATGTTTCAAAACTTAGAGCCCAATAAGAATTATTCTATCAGTTTGACTATGAGAAATGAGGTCGGCGAAGGTCCATGCGCGACTGTTTATATTTTTACCCCAAAACCGACTGGTACGTCGTAAGAAATCACATATTATATTCAACGTTAACACAAAGAATAACAATCTAATAATAATACTCGTCGTCAATATTAATAAGCTCTAAGTATGAAAATGAGACAAATTTTAGTTAAGGATACGCAACAGCCGATTCTGATCCTCGGTGGCAAGCATGTGGTGATGAAACAGGGCGCCGACATGTTCGACAAGCCCAGCATCATTTACAGAACCGAAAATGAAATTCAGGGAGTAGCAATACACGTTGCGTCTACTCATTTATTTGTTTCCA
Organism: Pseudomyrmex flavicornis; assembly: GCA_014825475.1. Classification (NCBI taxonomy): domain Eukaryota; kingdom Metazoa; phylum Arthropoda; class Insecta; order Hymenoptera; family Formicidae; genus Pseudomyrmex; species Pseudomyrmex flavicornis. Next base: position 18,098 of record QVNW01000247.1, read on the forward strand.
CTTCGACTGGTTACATATACCGAACCTCTATCATCGAGAAATCAGAGCCGGAAATTATTCTGAGTCCGAATCAAGTGAACTTCACACCGCTCAGTCTCTCTGTCGATTATCTGAATCTTCACTTGTATATTTTGGGAGAAGTGAAGCACGCAAAAAAGTTACAGCAGATAACTAGATGCGATTTGGATGGTAGAGGTTTGACAGTAGCTATGGCTGGATTCCAAATTCCAATTTTGCATTTTGAAGTTGATCCTTACAACGGTTACATTTTCTGGATTACCAAATCGGGACTGTTCAGATTAGATTTGGCCGATATCAGCAACGGTATCAAACATGAGGTACCGATTGCCAACATACTTAAATACTGTTTTCTTAAATAATAATTATCTTTGTAAGAATTCCCTAATGACTTTTTTCTTTTTGTATTAATGGTTTTTTTTAGGTTAAACCATACTCAGTCCTCAAGGAAGAGAAGTTGGGTGCCTTCACGGTCGATCATACAAACTTCCGATTGCTTGTGTCTCACCAAAAGAACAACACAGTGTTATCCGTATCATTAGATGGTCGCGAAGTTGTCAATCTTCGTCCCAATACGCAAAAGCCTAGATTCAATAAAGTTGAATCCTTAGCTATAGCAAATGGATTATTTTATTGGACTAATGGCGAAGAAGTTCTTTCGGAAGGATATCATTCCGGTCAAAATAGATATTTTCACAACGCATATCCTGACACGTAATATTTCTATATTTTGTAAAATGTTTAGTATTGTCTTGTTTATGCATTTTAATATTACATTCTAAAGTTTTGGTTATAAAAAATTCGGTTAAATTTACATATTATAAGAGCAAACATCTTTGTTCTTCAGGTCTGACAATTCTTTTGTCAGTGTGAACGTGCTGATGAACGCAAGTCAGCCCGTACCCATTCCAGTAAATCCTCCCACAGGAGTGCAAGCTATTTTAGGCGTTGAAAGAGTAAAGATTTCATGGCAAGCTCCTTATTTATTAGGTGGTCAGGGAAAAGGTGCATGGCAAGACTGGTTATACGAGCTCGAAATAAAGAATGAATTCACCGGCGAAACTATTCATCAGAAAGGTATAGCCGGATCGTCTCACACTGTTTACAATTTGAAGGAGAGATCAAAATATTTGATCAAAGTTGCGGCTTTTACAAATGCTGGTAGAGGCCCATGGTCCACGGAATTCCGAGGGCAAACTTTGAGGTAATAATTAATGTTGTAATCTTTATTTTCTTAGTTATAATACAATTGTTCATATATAGGAATGATTCACACGCATTGATCTTGTGGTCATCGAACGAAGGACTTTTGAAAAGCGACGTGACCGGCGAAAACATAAACACTCTCGTTTACAAGGCAAGATTAAAGGAATCCGAGAATGAATTCCACATCGCTGATATCAGTTGGTATAAAGACGAGCTGTACATAGTAGGGAATAATTCAGCGCTATATCGTTATAATATAACCAGTCATCAGAAAACGAAGCTCAACACATATTCAGCCGGGAGTGTCGCTGTAGATTGGATCGCGAAGAAAGTGTATTGGGCGAATCCAAAGCAACAAATTGTAAATACTAAATGTTTTTTTATTTATTACCTACCAATTTATAGATATTTTAAATATATTTGTGCTATATATAAAAATGTTTTTTTATGATAAATAAGTGATATTATAAAATATATATCATAGATATAATTTTCAAAATTTTTTAAAAATTGAAAAACAATGGAATATATTTGAATTGGTAATAATTTTTTTAAAATCTTTACATAATTGAACCTGATATATTACATATGCCTTTTGAAATATAATTTTGTGTAATTGCATTGCAATATTTATATGCATTTCCACTGAAGAGGATCCAAAATAAATGTAAAATGTACGTACATGCAAAATACATGAATGTATATTGAATAATAATAAAATATTCCTTAATTGTTTTCCATTGATAAGCATGTCGGAGTTTTTATTGATCGTAGTTTTATTTTTGCTCGTAATCTAAGAGAATTTTATCTTATTCTTTTCTTTTAATTATAAAAAAATATTATCTTGACAGATAATAAGAGCGAATTTAAACGGATCTCAGCAAGAGCCGATGTTTATCTTAGAGATGGTGAAAGAGCTTATGATTGATTCTCTGGAAGCATATTTGTATTGGTCCACTAATCACGCTGTAGAAGTTGCACGATTAAATGGACAAGAGAGAAGATACTATCACTTGAACGAAATCTTTATTGGTAAGCAAGTAATGGGACTAACGCTTGACACAGAAAATAGATACGTCTATTGGATTGTCCGAAGTTACGAAAGTGGCTCTATTATTTATCGAGCACCTACAGCCGAAAGAATAGCAATGAACAACAAAATCGTTCCGGAAAAGGTATCTTCATTTTTTTCAATTACCTTTTACATATACGCGCGCAAATAAAAAAGTAAATGATAAATTTCATTTTATAAGGTTTCTGCTTTACAACGTGCAAACATGCAAGGACCTTTGTGCTACTTTTCGGAACATCTTCTGTGGCTTCAAGACGACAGAAACGCAGTGATCGGTGATCTTTCCGGTCACAACACTGCTATAATTAACGGAATCACATTGTCCGATTTGTACATGGTGGCTGTTATGGATCCCGCATTTCATCAATATCCAAAAAATCTGACATCAGAAACTATCGTGGTTCTACCGAATGCTGTCGACCTCGACAGCATAAGAGTTGAGGGAAGTTGGCGAAACTTCAACATCTCTTGGAATCCTGTGAAAAATGTCAATTACGGTACAGTTTTCTACGAAGTTAAATTCGCGGACTATATCAATACGGACTCGAATCCGGAAATCACGGTCGAAACGACGATTCCTTACAACAACTCGGATCAGATTCTACCTTATTCCATTTTGGAAGTGACTGTAAAGGCGTTTACTTATTGGGAAAATGCGCATCACTCTAGAAAGATTCTGAGATCTCCGCAAAGCGTACCGACTCAACCGATGTCACCCAGAGCATTTATAGAGTTTTACAAGCCACTTTCAAGTCTGCATGTTAACATTTCCGCAATATTCAGGTGAAAAATCTATTAGCTAGTTCTTTATTCTTAGCAATCGTAAAATCTAATCTTATATAGATTTGTAACATACACGCGTGCTGAAATATTTTGTGGATTTTTTTTTTCATAGATGGGACCAACCTGAATTTACAAACGGAATCATTCAAGGATACCGCGTGCAGTGCTGGTTCTTCGAAAACGCTATAAAAATTGAAATTTGTGACGACCACGATGGTTTAACCAAGGCACTGGAATACGCAGTATACGATTTGCTGTTTAATACAACGTATTACTTCCAAGTGCAAGCTTACACTACAGTTGGTGCTGGTCCTTATTCGGATTTAATCAACGTGACAGCCGCATATGAAAACCCAGTGCCCCAATTGCTAGTTGCCACAACAGACGCTGTGAAAATGTTGGATATAGATCAGAAAATTAATTACACACTCACCAGGCATATTCCGATACAAGTCAGTTACTCGGCTATGGAAAACAAGATCTATTGGATCAACGAGCTGACGTCGGAGTTAGTGATGTCAGACATAAGCGGAACCAATGTTACGAAAATACTCGCTCTCAATAACACCGCTCACAGTCTTTGCGTCGATTGGGTGGCAAAATATCTTTACTGGTCGGAGTACAGTTATAAGAATGGCAGTAGTAGCTATATCATGAAGCTAGACTTGACAATGTGGGAAGCTGGCATAATCAAGTACAAAAATATTGTAAATACTGACAAACGTATTGTCAATCTCGATATATTGCCGTCTCAAGGGTACGTTTCTCATGCACAATAGTCACATACATAATCTATTTCTTAGACTTACAGTTACGCAGTTACGTTTTTAGTTATTTGTCTTTCTCAGTAAAGAATTATATACTTATCTCTAAGAGTTTCTATTTTTCTAAGATAATTCGAATATATATATATTTTTTTAGAAAGTTATTTTGGATTGAGTTGATTAATGACCGAGGTATAGTGATGGAATCGAATCTTGACGGAGAATATCGACTTTTTTTCGGGAGCAAAACACCAAATAATGAGTGCAATTGTCCGTATAGACCGTTAATAACACCCGCGATGACAATTGATAAAACCGATATTCGGAAGCCGGTAATGTATTGGGTGATGGAAGATCGCTTGAACGTAGCCGACATTGAAGGTTGCATGTGCGACGTAGTGTATAACGCAAGCTTTAACAAAGACATGACTCTCACAGTCGACAAGATAAACATTTATTGGTCCAACAACTCGGAAAACCAAATCTACTATTTGAAGAAAACGAATTCTACTTCCGAAAAAACTGCATCCGAGCCGAAACTAAAGAGTCTCTACTTGCCCAATGTACGTAACATTGTAGCCTTCGGCAAGTCCCTGCAATCCTATCCTACCGCGAACTGCCTGATACCTAGTCACGAGAAATACAATGTCACGAAAATAAACAAAACGGCGAACAGTATCGTTGTCAATCTGCCGTCGCCGGTACTCAACGAGCACGGATGCAAGAGGTTTAATCTACCTGCTACAAAATATGTCATTCATGTGTCCGAATGTGTAGGGGAAGATAAAGCTTTTAATTCGTGCGATAATCGTGACTGGGTTGCAATGCCGACGTACGAGCGCCTTTACGAGATCAAGAATCTTAAACCTTTCACGAAATACAGGATAAAGCTGGAATTGAGCAATTTCTACAGCGATCTGTTGTTGTCAGGGAGTCTGTATCCCAGATCGAGTTTGGTGCTAAGCACCGGCGTAGGCAGACCTGGAGTACCAGAAAACTTTACAGTTGAGCCTCTTACACCGACTATGATGGCGGTATATTGGATGCCACCGAAGATATTAAACTCTGCTGTTGTCTGGTACGAAGTACATTGGATATCGATTAGTTTCAATGATATACGGCAAAAAGGCGAGCAGGTGATCAAGGAGCCTGAGCGCATAGAGAACAGCAAATTTTTCACTATATTGCAACCGTTTTTACCGGGACAAGAATACCAGGTGTATGTGCGCGTATATCCTGCCAATTTTAACGAATATTATAATGAGACCTCTAACAAGACCATTCGCATGTATTCAGAACCAAATAACTTGACAGTAAGTAGAGTCAGCATAAATAGTATGAATATCTCTTGGATTCCAAATGTCAATCTGACAATTCGTTACCTGCTGCAATATAAAGACATAGCAATAGAGGAATGGCAAGTTGCGAACAACTTCAACTACACAGTAGAAAAGAATGTAGTGATGTATTACATAGAAGACTTGCAGCCGCTAACTTTGTACAATTTTCGTTTGATACTAACGTATCCTGGATATAAAAACTTTACATGGCCGCCTGATGGAAGATTCACGTTCCAGACGCTTGGTAAGAATACTTTTTCAGAATTATTAAAACAAACACAAAATTTTACATATAATATAAGTTTCAACAGAGAAAAAAAACAGTTTAAAGAAAGAAAATGTAGAAATGTAAATTGTTTTTGTGTAAATATAAAGGTGATGTTCCGAGCGCTCCTGGAATGCCTATAGTGACGAGACTTCGCAACTCCGTTTACCAATTAAATTGGGAACCCGCGCAAGCTCACGGCTCTCAAGTGACTTTGTATCGCCTGGAGGGTTCGATCGTCGACGACAATTACAAGCAGGGCAACGAAACTGATAACGAAAATGAGCACTGGAGTTTGTATTACAATGGCACGGACAATTACTGGATAATAACCGGAGATATAGATCAGAAATATCGATTTCGCGTGCAAGCTAAAAACGCTTACGGCTTCGGTGCTTGGAGTAAACCGAGCGCAGTCGTTAATTTAACGGAATCTACGCAACCAAACATTCCGCTTATGTTAGGCCTTATCTCGGTCATTATAATGTTGGTGTTCTTCTGTTTTTTTTCTTGTCGTAAGTATATATTTCATGTAAAGCTCAAGAGAAAGTTAATCACAAATTAACTATTCAAATCAAATGGTTGGAAAAATTTACTCTCGTTAACGCAAGTTGTTAGAAACTGACTAATTTGTAGTTTAGTAATGCGTAATATATAAGTGCGTTATTTTGCAGAGTACCGAGAACGTAAAATAGGCAAAAGAGCAGTTCTACCTCGAATAGTATCCGATGTTGAGTTAGCGACTCTTCGCGAAATACCTCACAGAAGGTTCGTCAAAGTTCGTTCTAACGTGTTGTACGCTTCTACGTCGCAAACTTATTCGGACGATTCTGCATTACCGAAAATCAGAAAAGAGCAAATCACACTGAAACAGTTCCTAGGCAGCGGCGCCTTCGGAAAGGTAAAAACTCCCTGCTACGCTACATTAAACTGATATAACGGTATATTAATATTCACTTTGAGAGAGATATATATATTTGCATTTCAAATTTAACAGGTATACGAAGGAAGTGCTACAGATTTAGAGGGATCGGGCACAACACCAGTCGCAATAAAAATGCTTCGAAAAGACGCTTCCGAGCGAGAAAAAACAGAGTTCTTGCAAGAAGCTATGCTGATGAGTCGCTTCCAACATAAACACGTGTTGAGATTGCTAGGTGTTTGTTTAGACACGACTCTTCCGTTACTCGTGTTGGAACTGATGTCCGGCGATTTGCTGGCTTACTTGCGGGAAAGTCGGTCCTTACCACCCACGGACTCGAAAGCTCTGCGTCTGCAAGATCTGCTCGCCATGTGCGAAGATGTCGCGCGGGGTTGCAGTTACCTCGAAGAGTTGCATTTCGTGCATCGAGATCTCGCGTGTCGCAATTGCCTGGTTTCAGCAAAGGACCGTGAGAATCGCGTTGTTAAGATCGGTGACTTTGGCCTGGCTAGAGATATCTACAAGCACGACTATTATCGCAAAGTAAGCATATCTTTTGTTAAGAAAAAAATTGCTATCAAATTTTACATTTATATTCTTATGTTGCTCTTACGCTTGATTTTTCTCTTAATATTTTTCACGTTATCAAGATAACGTTTCATCAAATTCACAGGAAGGCGAAGGAATGCTGCCAATTCGATGGATGGCTCCGGAATCATTGGTGGATGGAGTGTTCACTTCCCAGAGCGATGTTTGGTCGTTCGGAGTCTTGATGTGGGAGATCACGTCATTAGGCCAGCAACCGTATCCTGCCAGAACCAACACTGAAGTCTTACATTATGTTCGAGATGGCGGAAGATTGTCAAAACCTCTTAACTGTCCGCCATCGTTACACCTTTTGATGCAACGTTGCTGGAATGCAGTCAATACCAGGCCGAGTTTCAAGGTTTGTCTTGAGAATATCGTCGCTTTGAGAAATAATACAGAGGATGCGGCGCTCAAACCGGAGCAAGCTCCGCATTATCCACCACGCAAAGGTAAGTGAAGATCTTCTCTTTTATTCATGTACATATAGTTTCAAATTGTGTGTAACAAAAACAATTTGTGAATCACTAACTTTTTCCACATCATAAACTTTTTCAGAATCTTTACATTTATCACAATGTTATTATTTGCTTGCATAGATACTAACTCTTGCATGGCTCCTGTTTCGAGACATATGACTTATGGTGAAAGGAATCAAATTCATATGTACTACTAACCTGTTATCTGTCAGTCTTTTATTATTTCACGGATGAAGATCTAATTTTTCTCATTTCTTATTAATCTTTAATATTTTTCGTCGCAAATTATTCTATCTTATACATATTTATACATTATACCTTGTAAATTATATGTGTAGCGAATTTTATGTTGCATTAGTTATATTAGATTTTATATTTTAATTATTTTGAATTAATTTTTGTGACCTCTCTCTAAATACATTACACAGGAAATTCCTTAAAATCGAGCAGTTCAGAAGATATGCCTTTCTGCCAGAACTCGAACACTGCTACAACCACTCCACAATCTTGCTGGACGCCGAAATACTTAGAAATATTAGGCGACGTTGAAAATGCTAGTTCGGAAAGTCCCAAGACAGAAAGTCCCATAAATGACTATGAAGTGCCTCGTTCGATTCACATTTCAGATCAGAATATAGCAAGTACGAGCAAGATCAATTACACAAATCAGAATAGTAAATGCAGTCTGCACACAGAAACGACACAAGAGCGTAAAGAACATTCGACCGAAAAAAAGGAACAAACGTCCGGCCAGTCGTATGACAAGAGACCATCGATTACTAGTCTAAACTTACCGGACCGAAAAGACACGTCAGTTTTGGGCATGTCGAAGAAATGCAACACATTAGACAGCTTGAAATCGGTGACCACAAAACCGACGCTGAAAAGAGATTCCTTTTCGTTTTTCTTTTTGAACGGCCAACCGAAATACAAAAACAGTCTGAGAGAAGAACAAAAAGAAGTAAATACAGAAGATACGAGCTCACATAACAAGACGATTCTGTCATGTGTGAAGAACAACACAAACGTTACCGTGAACGGTGAAGTGCCATCGAGTGAAAGCGTAGTGACAAAAAACGCAGCACGTAAAGTCGAAAAAAACCATACGATATTGCAGAACGGCATTACGAACAAATCAATAGTAGTAAATGGAACGGTAAATCGAATGAAGCAAACACCTGTTATCGAAGATAGCAGCAATCTCGTCACGTATACGAATATAAGGCGGTCGCTGTCGGAATAAACGTGAACTGTAAATCGCTAAAGTAAAAATAAATCTCGTATGAAATGCTTTTGAGCTTCATACCTGCTAAATTGAGAAAAATCAACTGCCTTAACATTAGCATATAAAGTGATATACACATAATAAACAGTGGATTATTATAATAGTTACGTTAGGATACTGTTTACATTTGATTGATACTTGTGTAGTTAAGGTACAGTATAATCGAATTATGTTTACATGTTTTGCTCAACGTTTTTTTTTACTTTTTATATTTTTAATTTAAAGTGTTATTAAATTTATCGAACCAAGAACTCTCTATTTATAATATTATTATCCAAGCATTTTATACGAGACGAAAATGAGGTGCGAATGTCATTTATACTGCCATTTCATGTAAAACTCATACTCGTAAATTGTTTTTGTTATGCGGACTATGGCAGATCGATTGTAGGCAAATAGCTTTAAGACAATATAAAAATGTATGTGTAAATATTTATGTACATATGTATTTGTATCTATTATGCGTGCAAGTGTGTATATATATATATATATGTATGTGTGTGTATGTATGACAAGTGTATGTGTAACATATATTAATAAAACATGATCTTGCGATTTCAAAAATTATCGCGAAACTATTAGTTGGTGTAAGAGAACACACATGTTGATAGAATAAGGATATAATTACACTTTAGGTTTAACTTATTTTAACTTTAAATATCTTGCTCTTACAAATAATATATTTATTGAACAATTTATAGATAAGTATGTGTACTTATATACTACTACTTTTTACATTATTTACAAATTTCTCGAGCGTCTCCTTTACGTGTTTAATTCTATTAGATTTTTAATTATTTATGTTTTTTTACCTTAAAATGTCAAAATACCAATATGTATCACTTACATTTAATAAAATAGAAATGGTGTATATACAATATATGAATGTTTATAATATTTGTTTAAACAATTAGAACATATTTGAATTTATTTTGTGAAGTAATACAAAGTACAGTAGCCTCTTTTTATAAAGATAGTTCTGAAATAAGTTCTTCTTTATATATTTTTTTATCAATATGCATTAGAACAGCATTAGTGAAAAAGAGTACTAAAAAAAAAAAAGCTATAAATCTAGTCCTACAAGTTCATAGACAAACTTATAAAAAAAGACTACTATAATTTGACAAAATAAGATTAAAAATGTAACTAATAATAACCAATGATTGATTAGATGAAAGTGTATTTTTTCTATTAACAGCAAATATCTTTATGCATTTTTACCAGTAGACATCTTGTTCATTAGAAATAGTTTCTAAAATTTAAAAAGAATATCTCTTATACAAAGTGTGTGTGTGTGTGTGTATATATATCCTAAAAAATGTATGATACAACTTGAGACAACAAAATTGCTTACTTAGAAAGGTTATGTTGTTTCATTTGTAAGAGGTACATCATCATCCAAAGAATCGTCTTTGCTATGTTCATGTAATAGAACATATTCTCTACTGCTGAAGCCAAACCTTACCACATCTTTTTCTAATAACTCATGAAATCTTCTTGGTTCTAATTTTATATTATTTACAAATGTACCATTTGCAGATTCCAAATCTATGATATACGGTCGTATTCTTCTACCTTCACCACCTCCTTCTTTTTTAAAAGATACCAGTCGATACTGCAAAACAGCATGTTGTTTAGAGCAAGAAGGATGATCTAAGGGTATATCTGCAACTTTTCGATCTCTGCCCATAAGATATGCTGATTGCCGATGAATATACAATGTAGGTAATGCTTTTTCTCCTTTGAAAGGATATAATCTCCATCTGCGTTTAGGCTTCCTGGCATCTTGTGGCTCAGAATACTTAATAACTACTCCATTGACGGTATTCTGATCTTCTGTCAATTTGCCTGATAACTCAAAGTTGGGCTTTTCTTTTTCTTGTGGCTTCAGTTTATTCTCATTGTTAACATTTGGTTTGCCCCATTCAGGTGAAGGTTCTTTTTTTACTTTTACTTCTTCCGGACTCTTTTTCTGTCTATATTGATAATCACTGCGTCTTCTTCCAAAATCATCTTTTCTGTCTCTACTTCTGCTCCTTTCATTTTTCTCTCGGTGTCTAAAATGACTATTCTCTCTTCTAGGAGGTGATCTCTCGTGCCTTTTCTTACCATTCTGCTTCTCGTCATCTCTTCTGGAGTAATCGCGCCTGTTGCCTCTGTTATCTCTGTCTCTGCTTTTCTCTCTTTGCAATCTGTCTCTGTGAGAGTCGTTATTCCTTTCGTGTCTATCTTCTTTATTGCTTCTGTACGTGTCTCGTCGATCCGGTTTATTGCTGTGACCTGATCGCGACATCCTGTCAGAATTTATACACATCAAAAATAAACGTGAAAATTTACATACAAATCACATAAAATCAATAAAGTGATTTAATTCAGTCAGTTACAGCAAAAACATAGACAACAAGGTTATGTTCACAATGATTCCGAGACTGTTTAGACGTTCTGTGAATGCATACCTTTATTGCTGTTACTTGTCAAAAAAAGTCAGTCGTTTCAAGGTTGTTTACACTTTACACAAACTTAACGACAATTGATATATTATGAATTTAACGGCAATACATATTCAAGGAAACGTGGAAAGCCAGAGTACATGAAGTGGTGAACAGTACAAAGCAGAATCGACGCGAGTTTGCGCGGTGTCAGTATTACGGCCAAGTTTCTTTTGCGCATGAGCATTGAAAACGGATTAGCGGCGTATGTAGTAAAGACCATTAAAGACCAACATGCCTTCAAATTATATGACTCCGAGAGTTAAAATATATATTTTTATTGACGTCACTGAAGTAAATGAAAAAGAAGACAGTAAAAAAAACTTATGCAAACAATATGAAGTTCTTTAATTACACATAAAGTTGTGACTTTTGTAATCATGTAAAAACAACATTAAATAAATGTGGAATATTTTTAAGAGACTGCGTTTTATTTTCTATAAAAAAGTACAAAATGTTTTAATCTTATATATACATAATCATACATAATAATTATAAGATATATATATCTACAAGAATATTTATATAAGTACTTTGCTATGTTGCAATTCTTTATCTCAGGATAAAATCCTTACCCTCTTCTTTTTAATTGTTATTGCTCTAATTTTTGCCACACACACACACACATATGTAACTCAAATTTTTATAAAATCAATAATTTTCGTATGTGTAATTCGTTTGCAGCTATCAAAATTATTTGCTATCAAAATATATTATCATACATTAAGGCCACAAATACACTGTGGATCTAAAAAAAATTCGTTCCTTTTCTTTTACTGTACAATAATTCGAATGTCAAGAGAAAAATTAAAAATATTTGATCTAATCAATTTTGTAGGAAAAATGTTTTATCAGTGTTATCCGTTAAGTCAACCGATTGTAAGTACTTTTACTTATAACGGAATTATAGAAATGTAATAAATTATGAAATTGTCGTGAAGAAATTAATGCACACAATTATGAGTGTGAAAAATGTAAATTTCAATGATTTAATTTAACTTTAAATGAGTTAAACATCCTTTTTGAGGGGAAATTTTTTAAAAGACAACGTTAATATTCTTTACAACGTGGAATCTTCAAAAGAGTCAGTGCCGTCGGAGTTGCTTTCGGCGGCGTCCACGAAGGCTGTCGAAAGATCGCCAGCAAGTTTGCTGACAGATCCGGAGGTCACGTCATACATGAAGATTTCCTTGTCATCCTGACCGTCGTCGTTTCTCAGCCTGAAATGTCGTAGTGAGTGAATCCGAGTGAAAGCATACACAGTCGCGAATTCCTTAAACTTTCGAGAGAATGTGCGAAACAAATAAGTAATAATACTGATATGCAACAGAAAAACATTTTGCTACATTGTGAATAACTAAAAGAGTAAATAGTCAGTTGACAAGATGTATAATACAAGATGTATAATACAAGAATACAGAAGCCAAACTTACAAATAGAAATTGATAGATATAAATTACTATAATATAAAAGGATATAAATTAAAGAATTTAGTTAAATTCATTGTGTGATCGCGCGGATAATTATGAAACGCATAGATTGAAAAAAATATATAAAAAAGAAATATACATATATAAAGAATGAAAACACTAGCAGAAAATGTGTTTATTAACTTAGATAGTTTGTAACTTAAGCACATATAAGTTAAAAAGAACATAGAAAAGTTGTATTTTAACAATTATATATAGTAATTATTTAATCTTTCTTTCTATATATAAAAGTACTATCAATCAAATAGCATTTTTAAAAATAGATAAAAAGTGTACGTATAAACGATCTCTCACATGGAATATACTCACATGGTCACCAAGAGCACGACGGACTGTCTCTGCGGTTCGGTGCGGCTCTCCTGCTCGAGCCACTTCTTGTAGTTTTCCGCGGAAGGTTTCTTCACGAGCTGCTTGAGGGTGTCGCCAGCGAGAAACTTTATCGGCTGCGCGTCGCTGCCGGCCTTCCTGCCCTGCCGCTGTGATTCCGCGATTTCTTTCTCCGCGTCGGGAAAGTTGTAGTCGACGGGCGCCAGCACCACAACGCTCGTGATCCTACGGCCGTTGAGCTCCGGCACGTCCGGTATCGGGAAGGACGCGCCACTCACCTTGAGCGGCAGGTAACGATTGTATTGCGCGGTGTCGTCGCGCACTCCCACGGCCACCGGCTCAAGCCGAGTCGCGTCATCCCGTATGTGCTGCTCCGCCACAGCTTGGCCTTGCTCCGTATTCGGATCGAAGTGTACTACTTTCATCTCGACACCGCCGGGTCGCAAAGTGGCCTGCTCAAACTTGGTCACACTGCCGGCGGCACCGCTGGTTACCGTCGTCTTCTTCAGCTGCGTCGTCTTCGTTGGCGGCCTCTTGGCGATTGCCGGCACGGGCGCGCTGCCGGCGGCAATTGCCGCACCGCCTCCGGCGCCATAGAAATTTGCCAGAGCTTCTGGTGGTAGTTTCTCGATCGGTATATCGCCGATTTTGTCGTAGTCGAGGATCTGAATGTCGGCGTTGCCCAAAATACCGGAGCTCAACAGCTGCTCCCTGATGTCATCCGGTACCTCGTCCGGCAAATTGGCGATGTTCTCCTTGATCTTAGCTGCTTTGTTGGGAGAGAGTGTCGTTGTGGTTGGCGCTTCGGTGGTCGTTGTTGTGGTCGTAGTTGTAGTCGTGATAACTGTTGTCGGCGTTGTCGACAAAAATGTCTTAGCGGTTGAACTAAGTGGCGGATTAGATTCCTCGGAAGGACTAACCGGTGTCGCGTAAATCTTCTGTGTGGGATTGTTTTGGAATGTTGGTCGATTTCCCCATATCGATTGATATTGAGAAGTACTTAACGGTCGTTGTTGAGACGTCTGCGAAAAAAAGTTCTGTTGATTCTGATAAGACTGATGCTTTGCGTTTAATTGCTGATGTTGTTGTTGCAAAGTTTCACCGGAAATAAAACGATTTGGTGAATTAAGCGAATTGTGAAGAATATTAGACGGCTGTACAGAGGCGAACTGGCCCTGGGAAATTTCAGGGAACGCAGTCGGTTGCAATAATGTGGGATTTGGTGGGAACGGACCAGGATGAAGAGGATTCTCTCTGATCGCGTAATGCTGCTCTAGTTTTGGAACGGCTTTAAAAATATCACCCGATGGTTTTTGCAGCGATACTTGCTGAAGCTGCGCTTGATTATGTTGCTCCTGATTGTATTTGAGCTGCGCCTGATATCGCTGCTGTTCTTGAAGGAACTTTTGCTCCTGCTCTTGTTTCCGCCTACGTTGTTCTTGTATGCGCTGCAGTTCCTGCAATCGTTGTTGTTCCTGCAGCCGCTGCTGTTCTTGCAGACGTTGATGCTCTTGTTGTCTCTGACGTTCCTGCTGTCTTTGCTGTTCCAACAATCTCTGTTGCTCGATCTGCCTCTGTTGTTCTAAGAATCGCTGATGTTGTTCATGTTGCCGTTGATGTTCGCGTTGCTTCAGTAACTCCTGTTGTCGTCGTTGTTCGTGATATCGTTGCTTCTCCAGTTCCTGTTGCTTGAACGGAGGCAGCGACTGTTGTGGTGGAAGCTCCGGTCCATTGAAATTATTTGGTCTGATAGACAACGGTTGCTGCGGAGGCGGTTCCGCAAAATTACCTTGTGGCAAAGGCAGCGGCTGATTTTGTAAATTTACATTCTGATGCGACACTGACAAAGTAGACGGAAATCCCGGTTGCTGCGGATGATTAATACTGACGCGATGCGGCGGTGGGCCAAAATTATTGAAAGGCGCGCGTTGGTGCACTTCCGGAAGACCTTGGATCGTTATAGGATGCCGCTGCTGTGCTCTCGGCGGCGTCGGTGACGGATTTCTCAACGCTTGCTGAAATGCTTGATGATGCGGCGGCTGATGTTGTTGCTGCTGCAAAAACTGCGGTTGCGGCGGAAACGAGTTTACGATGCGCTGCTGCGGAAACGCAGGTGGTACTCGTGGCGAATGCACTGGTGGCTGGTTTAACGGTTGATACGGACCATGTTGTCTCTTTGGTGCTCCCGGTGACGCTGTTGGTTTGCTGGTGTGTTGTTGCTGCTGTTCTTGCGCATCTCCACTATCGGGCGTTTCTAGGCCACTACGTTTATTGTGACTATTAGGTGACAGCTGTTCAGTGCCGAAAGTTACGCGGATGCCGCTGCTGCCGGAATGATACACTTCGCTGTCGGGTCGAATAATGGCGCGTAAGGTCGTCGACGGTTCTGGAGGAGGTGCTGGTGTCGCCGGTTGTATCGGTTCTTCCGTGTAAGACGTTGGATTGTCAGGCTTGATCTCTTCGTGTTCTTCTACTGGCGTCAGTGCAGGAATCGGCGGATCGTACACAACGCGCGTTTTATCGCCGTAGACTTTCTTCTTCTCGTACTTCACATAGAACACTTGAATAGGTTCTTTGGGTCGTGGTGAAAGAGGAAGCGGTGGTGGTACCGGAGTTGGAAGAGACTCGTTCGATTCTTTGATGATAATCTCGATAATCGGCTCGGGCTCTTGCGGATAGTAACTCAACGGAGTCTCTTCGTATAGATCGTCATTCTTCGAACTGGCCAAAGGATTATACAATGGATCTCTCTGCGAATATTGCACTATCGGTTCCATCTGCACTGCATACGGCGGTAAACGTCCACCCTTTCGCAGGTGATAAGCCAATTGCTGACGCTTATCACGGTTCTTTGATGACGAGCTGTCTTCCTTGGCGAGAATCGCGGCGACGAGCAGCGTCGCTGCCAAGAATGTCTGGAAAGAGAAAAAAATCGGCATACCGACAAAATAGTTTTTTTACATATCGCGATATATTTTGCTGTCAACTTAATCATGTTAATAAATAAAACGACAATTTATGTAAATAACGATATCATGAGTCTAGGTCTAGATTAAAGAATTAAAATAAAATGATATTTTGTATGCTAAAAGCTTGATAAAGTTATCTTTATCATAAAGAATCTAAACTTCTGAGAAGTAGCACGCATCGTTTAACATAAGTTAAGTGATGGATGATATCACCGTTTTCAAGTTGATTAACATACTAAGCGAAAACATAAATACAAAGAGCCATAATACGCTCTATATAGATAACCGAGTAACCTGTTTAATAACCAGAAAACACATTCAAAGCCTTAACAGGCATTAGATCAATTGGTATGCCAGCAAGAATCGAGAAACAGTTAGCCTGATAAGCGATTCTCAGTTGTGATTGCGCTCTCGATATGGCGAGGCCGACTTGGCGACGTTTCTCATTTCTTTGAAATTGTTTGATTCTCAAACTTCGACTAGAACGGAAATAGACGTTGCAGATTTCTGCGAGTTTTACTGAAGCGTCGAAAAGTCTTGAAAAAATTAAACATATTCTTTATAATTTTTATTTAAATAAGAAAGTAATTAAATAGTTAATACAAAGATAATAAAATTAGTTAGACTTATATTAGTTGATTTAAATTACGTTTTTTTTTTAAATAAAAGCAAAAAAAAGTTAAAGGATTTGATATAATTATATGCTTGAACCAAAAATTTCAAAGCAATTGACATACAAATTTTTTATTCTATTATAAAATGTTTTCCAGTATGCCTGATTAATTTTTGTCAACCAAAAGTGGGTGAAAGAGAAAGAGAGAATCAAAATTTAAGACCTGGCATCGCGCGCGTTTCACCTCGAGAATTCACTACCTCTCTCGACAACTGTTCACATATTCGAATGAGGTCCCGAAGCGGTTGTTTTTTCGTGAAGTGCAAGCCTCGACTATCAAGTAAATCAAAGTAAAAAAATACTGATCTCGACAATTAAACGGTCATTGTGGCGCGATCGGGCTACATCGTCGGTCGCGTCCGCCGCTCTTTATTAGTGCACTTTCGCCGATACGCTCGCTGATTACAAATGATAGCGCCGTGAGGATTCTCTCGCTCGGATACGCGACACGCTTATTACGATGAAAGTATAAGCGCCTCCGTCTAAGCGGTTCATCCGCCCACTTTGCGGATGCACCAGGGTAATAATTACCAGCTTGGCAAACCGCATGTTGCGATTGTCCGTCTTTCTTCGGTTTCTTCCTCGTGTGTCCGCGCGGGGAAGTTCACACAATCACTTTTCTCACCGGCCGGGTTTTCTCGCGTTAGACGCGACTAACTCGCGACATGACCACCGCTCGAGAGAAACGATCGAACGTACCCGGACGATATACCAAGCGGAGCCTCGCATGGAAACTGAGGACGGATCGGGCCCAGAGGCCCGTTTCTCCCTACCCAGTACCACCACCACAGCCGGCGGTGGCTCACCGCTCCTCAAGAAGCTCCTCTCTAATATTGAATACATGAAGCACCTTTCTCCAGAGTTTGTGGATGCGCGCTCGTTTTATTGGTGTTCGTATCCGTGTGTGACCATTGAACACAGACGTGGCTGAAGATGGTAGTAAAAAAAAAAAAATGAAAGAGAAGAGACAGATGCGACAAGCTGCGCAAAGCCTCGCATCTTCCTCGCAACGATGACTTTCTTCAAATCCGCCTAGCCCGAGCAATTGGTCGTGGAGGGAACGATTATACTAAGACGCCGTCTCACTTTTCCACGACCTCCAAGGCCCATCGAAACCGAAATCTACCTTTCTTTCTTCTCTCGATCCGACACATCGCGAGAACTATTCGGTGAAAGAGCCGCAACAGGTCTTTAATGCCAGCGTAGAGGTGATCACTTTCGCTAAACAGCGACTTCCTCGAGGCGAGCGATTGGCATTTCCGATATTTTTTATTCAATGATCCTTGTCCACGCGAGAAAAGAACATGTCGATTGACTCGGACGTCGTTGCAAAAGCGCAGGATAATTTAATTGTGTTTTAACGCACCTAGACACGATCACGCGCTTTGATAAACGAATAATTAAAGTGGCCTGCAATTATATTATCATTAACATTCTCTAGACTTTGACTTTTCTACGAGCCTTGCTTCTTTCGGAATATAATAGCTGCATTCACATGTTCACGACCGTGCATTTAGATCGTGTGCAAATGTGTTGTACTCTTGAATTAATTTTCCAAATATGTAACGCAATCTAATTTTGCAGAAAAGCAAAGATGCAGAAATTCTCATAATTCTTCCTTTCCCTTTTATATGATTTATTCTTTCTTTCTCATATATTTCTATATAAACACAATATTATATATCTAAAAGATATACAAAAACATTGTACTTCCACAAATACAATATTCGCTTTTAATACATTGTGAGAAATGTTTTGCACATAAAAAAGACTTTGTTCTATCTTAAATAAAACACTTATGAGATGCACATACCTATATTGCAAGATGTTATTCGGATAGTCTTGCGTCAACGTATGACGGATGTTCTGACCTAGATATTACGTGAAACATTTTTTCCAGGTACAAGCGACGTCGAAGCTGCAAGATCTGAAGTAACCCGCTCATTCGCGAGAAATTACAAGAGATTGTGTATAAGTCATGTTCGCCGTTGCGAAAGGCAGATCCAGTGGAGCAATTGAACTAGATGACCTGAGAGTAAAGCCTTCTTCCCCGCAGTTGCAAAAGTGCTCTGCAAAAACGATGCGAAGCGTTCTCATGTTCGCACTTGCGCAATCGCGCCTTCGTTCCAGATTTACCGATCATCAAAGCCGCGGCGATTTTCTATCGTCTTCATGACCCTCTTAGAAGCCAGCCTTCGATCGCTCGGAAGAGAAAAAATCGGGACGAGCGTTGCGCCAGAAGCAGAAGACGACGTAGGGTACCTGTAATAATTTCGAAAGAATTTGTTCCCGCAAAAAAATTCTCAGTTTTAACGTCGCTATATCAAATTAATTTCGGTGACGGCCAACGTCTGTGTGATACTGGTGGTTCCGTGTCTCTGGCAAACATCCAGACATCGTCGAGATTGGACCGTCGCGTGTCCTACTTGCTGACTTTCACTTATACGTTGGCGTAAGAGGGTCCGAAGTAACAGGCGGCAGGCTCGAAGATGATAAATGCAGGATTCCGTTCGTCCGTCCGGGACGGTCAGTGATCCGAGCGAGCCAAGACGATAATTTCACGTTGACTTATCGTCATTTCGCCAGGTGATATCGTTCCGGGACGTCCCTTCTAACGGTGCGTAATTTCGCACGCGAGGACAATTTATCACTTTTCCGCGCGCACGGTGCAAGTCAAGCGGTATCTTAATGTACCTGGATGAACTATTTGCTACCTGTTTACTCGACGTTGTTCCGAAGGAGTTTGCATTCATGACAGATACATAGATTGTCACGTAACTGTCCGCACTTTCATTTGGTTATAAAATTAATTATCTAATTGTCAGGGAGACTAAAAATGATTTTGTAATCGAATTAAGTAAAGTTTGAATCTAAAGATACTTTATGTAGAATGTAACTGGAAAGTCAAATTTAGTTTTCTCTTGTTATTTATATGTGTTTTCGCATATTCTAATTATACCTACATATATATGAAACATTGACTTTCTTTAATTATATTTTAATACGATGCATTTATCTTATCTATCAAGCTACAACATTATAGCCGATGTTAAATGCAGGAAGTACATACAAGAAGAACTATACATACATTCTGTAAATACTAGTAAGATTATATTTCCTGTAGAAACGATATTTTCCAACTGGTTATTCACAATACCTATCTCTCGCGCATAAGAGCAATCTTTATCTTAAAAAAAAAATTAACTTTCGCAGGAGTTTAGTGACAATTTGACATTCAATGTTCTCATCGTACGTGTTACATAGGCATCTTACGTTTAACGTTACGCAGCTCTAGCATCTGCGATCGAGCCGGTGTATTCACGCATAAAGATTGTGCGGTAACTCACATCCTCGGAGTCGAGAAACGGATTCTGTCACCCGACTCCGTTATTACGAGACCGCATCTCTGTGTAGCGATAGCAAGAGATTGCACGGAATTTGATTTGCCCAGTTCTCAGGAAAGCATGAACGCGATACGATCCTCCTCCTACAAGCGCATAATCACTATCTATATAGTATATATATATATGTACATATAGTTCTTCGAGAGCAGTACGCTCATGAGGAGCAATAACGTAACTGTTGAAGAGTGAAAGTGCCGTAAAGTGGGACGTTGCGAGAATAGTTCCTCTTTATAATTAATAAACAAAGCGTACAAACGTTTCCCATCTCACCTCTTACGATTCTACATTCAATGCGACATTTTTATGGGACCTTGCCACGATCCATTCCGGTTAATGATCGAGACCTTTCCTAACATAAACTCATTTGTCTTTTCTTCAGGAGTTTCGTACGATTGTAATAGTATAATCGAATAATCGAAATTTACAATACTTAATTCGTGTTAGTAATTTATAAAATAAATTTTCACAAAATAAAAAATTTTTTTTTAACATGATTCTCACTGTTAGTTATACTTTATAATTGGATTATCAAGTCGTTTATTAACAAAAAAAGTATTACGTTATTTGATTTTTAGCAAAACATAAATATAATGTACATGCTATCTTAATTTTATTTAAAATTTAAACCAAAACAAAAATAGGATATGTATTGTTATCTTGATTTTACTCAAAATTTGAATGAGATTATATAATAACAATTAGTTATGCAAGAAACGCGTATTTCTCTTCAAGTCAACTTGCATACAAAAGGTACGTGTCGCATCTGCAACAATTTACTGATTACTGATCTAGATTTGCAGATTACACTACTAACTTAGTTCGTTAGTGGAAAATTCTCACTCATGTTTTTCAGTATGAGAAAAATGTTTCACTTATGTTGCAAGGGTATGTTGTTACGCTACGTATGCGCATTAATTTAAAATAATTAAGAAATAAAATAAATCGGGGAATGACACGCCGTGTAATTCATTCGTGTTACAAACGATTTATAATTTTAAAAGATAAATTTTAAAAGATAAATCTTAAAAGATATAGGTATTTATACAAAACGATAAACGCAAATATTATTGTACTTAGTTTTTTAAATTGGCATTTAATTAAATATCGGTGTTTGGTAGTGGAAGAAAAAATCAACGACACTTCCAGCCAGATATATCACCTATGTATAAGCGGAAAACGCACAACTGCCGTTATATAATTACATACTTTAAACCAGTATAAGCTGTATCAGACGAAAAATTACCTGTAATTGATGTTATGCCCGCTGCACTTTCTATTTCAGGTGCAGCAAATTGCACCTCGCGCTCTCTTCAATCAAAGCGATATTGTGGAAAAAATTATTTTCCATTATTTTTTTTATAGATTAAAAATGTTAAATCGCGATTTCTAGATGCCTCAGCCATTATTACAATCGATATAATAAATCATATAGAGCGCGAAGAATAACACATTAACTTTCTCTTCCACTAACAAAACTGCTCGTGCTAACAGTGACGCGTTTACATTAGTCAAGGCCTCTAACCTAACCTAACCTAACCTCGATTTTTACAGTTATTAAATTACCTCCTGAGTTTTTTCTTTTGTTCTTCAAAAAATGTTAAAAGAAATCACATATGTGCCATATTTGCACATAGAGAAAAATTTACTAATTTATTATTAATACTGCATATATATATATATATATACTCTAGATAGAAATAAATAACAAAAAAAGAGGAGATAAATTTCATGTAATCTCTTTTTCACAAATTTAGAAACTTACAGTAATAAAAGAGATACCACTGATCCTCTTGTCAGAACAACCTGAATTAACTTATCCATCTTGACACAACAATGGCTGCCTCAACAGTTACGTGCACATGTGGGGCTTGCTCGAGATCCCGTGTAACAATCCAAAAAATCTTCCATATACTAGACATATACGGTTGGTTGTTAGACTCGTATGTTGTGGTACGTAACTAAATAAAGATATCTTTCATACTTGTCTTGTATTTCATCCTTCAGACTTCATATTTTCTTCTTACACATGCTATCATGAATACACATGTGTGTGGTACATATAGATGTCTCTTAAAAGACGATTTACTTTACAATAAAATTAAGTAACGTGAACCTGTGTATGTGTGCATTCTAGGATTTTTTCCAGGAGCAATTATGGGAAAAATTGCCGAGCAACTGGAAGATCGCTCTGCGAAGTGTATCACCCGAAGAATTCGGAATCTGGTTAGCTGGCGACATCTCGTGGTAAGAATATCTAACTTTAATCAAGACGCGCGAGTATTCAAACAGATATTCAACCATGTCATTGAAGTACTTATATATTTATGCGCGTTTCTTGCGTAATTTGTATATTGTAGTACACGCGTGTGGCCTCTGTCACTGCTCGCACTTCGACAAATTACAAAAGATTTGCAACTAAAAAGAGATCATCAAGACAACGAGAGTATTGTACAATGTGACAAAACAAATAAATTCAAATGTAATTTGAGTCTTATCCCAGAAAACAAAGATACAACTTTATGCAATAAACAAGTCGTATTGAAAAAACATAATCTCTTTTTGAAGCACGTGAAGATAAAAAAACGACATGAAATACAACAAATAGCAGAAGTATATGAATAAAAGAAAATTATAAAAGTAACAACTTTAGATTAAAAAAAAAAAACGTCAAGTATCTAAAAGTATATTTTTGCAGATATGTGCAGATTGCGCAAAAGAATCTAGTGCAAAATGTATTGTAGATGTTGGAGCAGGTATGGGCCACTTAGCCCGGACTTTGGCATTTAAATACAACTTACGTGTGATATGTATCGAACAAGATGCATCACTGTCAAAACAAGCCAGGTATTTTTTCGCTTTGAATTCTTCTCAATTACTTTTATTTTCTCTAGCAATGTTATTATAGTTTTCATATTATATCACGTTGCAATACTTTCTTATTCACAGAAAATGGGATAAAGAATTGTTCCTGTCGTTATCGAAACATTTACCTGACTTGTCATTACATTTTCCGCAACATGTTTCAGTCAGAATAGAAAATACAGATTCCAATAAAACAGAAATAATTAAGAATATAAAAGAAATATTTTCTAGTCATTTTAATTTAGATGAAACGAGCTCTGGGTTTGGCATTGTAGGTTTGCATCCGTGTGGAGACCTTGCAGCAACGTTGCTGAAGTTTTACACATCTCGAGATGAAGCAAAATTTATATGTATTGTAGGATGCTGTTACATGAAGCTAACATTAGAGTATGTCTTAAGATACTCACATTTTTGTTACTTGAGTTGCGACTTAATTAATGTGACTTAATTGTTTATAGACATCCAGTGAATGCTCTAAGTGGACATCCACTCAGCGAATATCTATCGTCATTGTCAGAAAATCGCAAAATGTCTTATGCAGCATTGGAAGTGGCATGCCATGCTATCGAAATTTATTGCGATAAACTGAAGACTGGAAACTATGAAGATTTAATTGTAAGCTTTATTGTCTAAGAGTGGTCAGTGATTTTTTATTAATGATTTTTTATTAATGAAATATATGATATTTTAGGTACATGCTTACAGAGCCGCTCTGGAAACCATTTTAATAAAACGAAGCAAAAAATTACGTCGTACTCAAGTAAAGAACGTTAAAATAACGAATCCCATGACGTTTGAACAGTTGAGTAACATGTGAAATGTCAGATTGAACAAATAGATATTGTATTTTTTAAAACTTACGCATATGTATATATATGTCTATTAATATATTGTACATGTATAGAATAATTAATTACGATGACATTTGATTTTTTTTCAGATATTGTACAGCTGCAACTGCAGACTTCGAGCCGCATTTTCGGCCTACACACTCAGATTATCAGGATCCGCATATACAATTTTATTTAAATCAATGGCAGCAAATTGTAATATTTGGAGCACTGCGAACAATGTTGGCGCCATTGGTAGAGACTGTGGTGCTGTTGGATAGATTCTTATATTTATCTGAAAATAACTTGTCTCCCGTATTGAAGCCTATTTTTGATGCTAGATTATCACCTCGAAATTTTTTATTGTTTTCAGTAAAACGTCATGAATAAAATTACTTTTTTAAATTATATATTATCTTTTTATTTTTCTCTCTTCCTCTCTCTCTTGTTTAATATATTTTGATAATTCGCGTAAAAACAAAACATCAAAAGCAGCAGCACCAGAATACTAATATATAGTTTAATGTGATGAGCATAGATAGAATATCAGTCTGAT
This sequence comes from Pseudomyrmex flavicornis, assembly GCA_014825475.1. NCBI lineage: Eukaryota > Metazoa > Arthropoda > Insecta > Hymenoptera > Formicidae > Pseudomyrmex > Pseudomyrmex flavicornis. The sequence continues at coordinate 42,417 of QVNW01000247.1, forward strand.
TGATCACATGGTAACGCATGCGCAAAAATTCTACTTGGTGCAATTTGTTTTGCATAATCTTTTATTAGTGTTCATAAGACATATTTTATTCAGTCATTGAGAGAATATATACATCAGTTAATGGAATGAGAGATAAAAATAATTTTTCATGAAAATGCAATGAAAACTGCTTCGAACGGTATCCACCAATGAGAAAGAGTGGCATATATCGATATCACGATGTATGTCGATTAACGGACCAATCGGATTGCGACTCTTGGCGCATGTTCGGTGCGTCTCAACGTGCGCAACGATTGGTTGTGGGATCGTGGTGGCGTCACCAGAGCGCGTCATGATAGCCGGTCGTCAGTTTTGCACGAAGCGTTGACGTCGGTCGCCCGTCAAGGATTCCAGTTTCCTTTAAGCCGCTCTTGTGTGATTGTCTTGTCTCGTCGCGCGTCGTGCGTTCTATACCGATTATTAGTTTCTCCTCTTCCCCCCTCCCCACGTTCGAGCGCGCACGGGATCGTTGATACGGTGTAGAGAAGCCGCAGGTATACACAGCAACCCTCGTGTCGTCTTTGTTGCCCGTCATCGTCGCTCTCGTCGCAGCGAGTGCTCCGGTTTAAACGACGTATCGGCCGTGAGGTGCAGTCAAGGATGGCGTTCAACGGAGATGGTCCGCACTCGAAGCGACAACGGCTCGAAGAATCTGGACACAGGGTGAGTGCGCCAATTATTGTTATCATGTCTCGCGAATGTTCGCGCTTTGCGCGTCTCTCTCTCGATTCGCCTTCGCTCCGTTTCTCCATTCCGCATGGAAGTCGCTCACTTGCTCTCCCCTGTTTTCTCCGCGAACGCGAGGGACGCGTGTTGTATATCGCGTTTTTCTCGCCGCGCGCCGTCGGCGACGGCGACATGAAAGAGCGAGTCGCCATTTATCGGCATATAATGATCGCGAAGCGTCGAGAGTATGACTGGAGAAGTACGCGAGTTTGCGAGGCGCCATTTATCCATCGCGTACGTAGCGTACGGTGCATATGCATGCGTGTGTGTAACGCGCGTCGCCGGCTCGCTCGTTCGCTGAATAACAATGGGCGCATTCGCCGCCGCCGGCTCGACATTCTCGACAAAAGTCGATTTCACGCGATTGCCATAGACTCGTAGACTTTTACGATCGTATATACAGATTGCCGCCTAATCGATCATAGTAATTCGTCAAGTGCGAATGTCAAAATGTGTCATTACCGCGAAACAATAACTTACGTGAAGGAGATTCATTCGTGTAACATTGTTCTTTTGTAAAGGTCGCGTAAATTTTTATTTATTTTATTTATTATCGTACTGCGTAAAAAATTTAATGTCGTAAATTTTATGTGGAAAAAAAACACTGCTTTGTGTGTGAAAGTAAAAAAAATAGAAAAAAATTAGCAGAGAGACGTAAACTATCAAAATTATGAAGCAAAAAGCGACTATTGCACGCCAATATTAGTGTATTATTGAACGTTTATCTTATCTAAAAGATATACCTACGCATACAATATGAATTAAATTTGCTGCACATTTCAATTGCAGATAATTTGTGATTTTTTCGATGTCACGAGTCTTTAAATAAACATCTTAAAAATTTATCTTTGAAATAAAACTCAAATATAAGATCCGTAAATATCGGCTATAGCATGAAAATCGATTTACGCAATTGAAGGTTAATTATGTAGAGTGTGTGTGCACGTTTAGTTTATATTTGTTTTGTATGCGTTCGCATAATATGAAATGTTTATCAGCGCGGTTCACCTTGTTTATTTTCATGTATTATGCAGAGATAAGTAAGTTTAAAGGAATAAAACGTAACTTTTTTCTTCTTACTTGATTGCTACTAAGAATTTACAAAAAAATTCTTAATTTTGAGATTTGTATAAAATTAAGATTAAAACAATTTATACATTCTAATAACATCTTTACGGAAATTTTTATCAAATACAACTGTGTTTTATAGTTATATTCATTTGAATTGATAAGTCTAAAAAGTTCGTTTTTTGAGTATGTTGATGATTTTAAAGTTTGACGATATTGAGTCACGTTGCGGCGTCGCGACGGCAACCTGTTATATTCAGACACTGGCTATGCGCAACATCGGCAGGTCATGTCGCGGTCGCGCGTTATCATTGTCGCTAACGACGACGAACAACGCGAGGATGATGCACGTTCAAAACAAAGCTCGCGGCGCGTACCGTGGTCGATAATACCGTACGCGTTATCAGCGCGCGCGATGCACGGCATCGCGACGGACATACCCGAGATAACCGCTACGTATATCGACGAGAGAAGAGGTCAGCGAGAAAATAATGGGAACATACGATTTGCGATTTATTTCTGCCGCGCGTAAAATTCTCGCGCGATCGATAACCGATACAAATACGGCCGAGAAAATTCGCGTATATTCACAACATATATTATTTACTTCTTCTTTTATATTTCGCGAGGTTATTCGTTCTCTTTTTGTTTGTTTTTTTACCTACTACGTTTCTTTATTGCCTCGCGACAATATACTTGTCGTTCTTTGCTGTATTTCGATTTATCGTATATACGATATACACATGCGAATGCGAAAATGCGCACTGCAAACGAGATTCCGTCCTTTCATTTTGCGATGCAACTTTGTCCCTATTGACCTTAGGTGCGCATCCGGTTGCCAGTTATTGTCGATGTAGCAACTGGTCGACTCTCGTTATAGACATCGAATTCGAGTTCATGATCGCATCGTGCTAGCTAGCGCATAAATCCGACTATCGTTTGCGCTGTTACTGCGTTGCAGCTCGATATAAACTCGTTTTAACATCAGATACGGTAGCGAATATCACATTCTGTTCCACATTGTGGAAAACAGTATTCTATGCAAAAAGTAAATACATGTGTATATTATTGTGCACGCCAATTGAACAAGGATAGGATTTTTATGTCGCATTTGGAAAATTATTATACATTTCGTGTCTAAAGTTATTTACTACATGTATTACGAGCGAAACCACTTTGCCAAATTTGAATAACAAAATACAATAAAACATATAATCTAAATTCACTTTTCAATTTCTGTTAACGTAACATCTTGAGATAGGTAATTAGTATTTATCCAACAATTAATCCAATTGCTAATTGATTTTATAATTAGAATCTCGAATAAGGGAAATACATGTTTATGAATGTATCCGCCCAAGGACTATATGTAGATTGTAAATTAGAATATTGATATACAGTTTATCTAGTACTAAAACTAGATCGCGTTTATACCAAGGGAGCTTTAAGATAATGCATAGTTTGCGATAAACTAACTTTAGGCGTATCGCGTAACACGGATTTAGAGAAGATCACCGAGACTTGCATAAATGTATTAGGCTACTAACTTCTCCATATCCTTGTGGAAGCAACAAAGATTTGCAAACTATTCATCTATATTTGCATCTTTTTACAAACTATGTCCTTCTAAATTATATCGTTTTTGTATCGTATATTTCTTTTGATTTCAGTTTTTTATTTCATATTGTTTTGTTAATCAGCAGGCTCAGAGTTATTTCTGAATCGTCGATAAATAATTATAAATAATTAATTATAAATATAGAAAAAAATAATTTATTAAAAAAAGATAATGTGATTCATCAAAGAAGAGATTGACATGTGTCAAAAGATTTCGACGTTTCTCTGATATCCCCATATTGATATACACATATATTTAACTGGGAAGAAATGCATTTCTTCGGTCAAATATAGATCCTAATCTATAACACATTTATTCTCGGCGAAAATATTTTCCTTCTCGAAATTGCGACGCGCGAACTCGATAAATTTCTCATCTTCCGGTATCCTTATATTCAGCTGAAAAAAAGAGTGGTGAATAAATATTTGCCACGGTATCCTTCTTCCTTCGCATGCTTGGGAGAAGATTTGACGTCGATCTTTTCCTTGTGGGGCGCACGGAAACTCGCAATGTTAGCACAATCGGACGAAGTAACTCGCGAAGGCAAATTTGCTTGCCTGAAGCTTGAACTTTGGCGCAAACTTTCAGGATGGCAGATCGATTCTGTTGTTTAAACTCGTTGCTTGTATGTCATTTTAATCTTCAGACGCAAAATATTCTACATTTTTACGTTTTGTGTGCTATATTTTTCCGGTGTTTTTAAATTCGGAGTTTTTATTTATTTATGTTTTCGATCTACCTAGAAATTGTACACTCAAGAAAAGAATAAACGGCATATTAATTTCTCTCTTAGTGTTTCTTTTACGTTTCATGTAAATCGTTAAGACAGGTTTTCCGTTGCGTGATTCTGATCGTACAAACTTTTCTCTCTGATAATGAACGTCTCTACGAGCGTATAAATACCGTCTGACGAAGGTATAAATTTTCTATGCGCTGCCTGAAGTGTAGCAAGTAGTCACGATATTTTTCTGAAAACGAATCTCGCACGAGTTTCGCCAGCTTTTGCGAGCGATGTCATTCGCTGCGTTTCGCATATAGTTGCAACTTTTCCAGCTGTCTGCTCCTCGTCCCCGTCGTCGCGTACAAAATATTCCGGGTAATACGTTAAAGATTTTCTCAGCTCGAGATTCATATGAAAAATTCGATATTAGCCTAAATTAGGGTAACGGAGATGTAATTCTGTGAATACTTTTCGCTCAAAATTGTTTTGAATGAAAATTTATAGTAAAATTTGAAACATGCAGTTATCTATAACAAAATCTCTCTTGCTTTTTTCTTTTGCGTATATGTACACATAATCATTTAAAAATGTAACAAAGGCGTAAAATGCGGTTTATCCGCATTTGTTATTTTCTTCTCGTGTCGGAAAACAACAACATTTAGAAAGCGGGAGGCCCCGCGCGCCGATGAATAATTGCTCGTGCGATATCGTCTGCCAGCGTGAAGTCAAGCCGTCTCTCGGTGACGCGGTTCTTTCGTTTCGCGAGCCCCCCTCGGTGTATGTGTCACCGCGACCGAAATATCTTTTACCTCGGAGTAGCATATTCCACACGTGTGACTATAATACGTCACGCACCTACGCACCTCAAAGTAACTAAGCGGCAGAGACACACGATGATGATACATCTCACGTGGTTTAAGATCGCGATGCGTTCGTTCAGCGTGGCGAATGTTGGAAAATCGCAGAGCGCGCGAATCTTACTGGAGCTCGCTCGCGCGTTACTCTCGCTTTACTCTCGTAAAACTTTCTCGACCGAGACATAACGCGCGGTGAACGACGCCATTGGATACTTTCTTTGAGTGCGTGGCTTCGAGCACCGTGCCACATTAATTTGCCGCGGTCGCGCGCGAATGGTACATGCCACTTTCATGTGCTCCGCTAATTATCGCTAATGATAAGATAATAAGTACAAGTGGCGTATTACGATGATTATCGAAATTTATTAGAATTTATATTAATGTGTGCTTAACGAGAGATTTTTTTAAATATAAAGTTTCACTATTTTTCCACTATTTTTTAGTTATTTCTTTTGACACCAATAAAATCACATTAATTATTAGCTGTACGTTACATGTAATTAAAAATAATAAAACGTTACATATGTGCGCACATAATCTGTCATATTCTACGCCGCGTATTCAACGTAGAGAGGTTCGAAAACAAAGCGTCGAGGTAATCTCAATAACGACACGTCGTGCCTTTCGCCTTTCGCGAGAGATTAATAGCGTATCCGTCAGTTGCGAAGGGCGACAAATTTCCCACTACGAGGAAATAATCTCGCGCCTCGGAGAGCAGTGAGCGGTCCAATAAATTCACCGGCCTACCTCGTTTCAACCGGAATATCGCATTCGACGAACTCGTATGTCGGAATTGCAAATGAACGATAACTCCGAATGCGCGAACACGCGCGCGTGCGCAAACTTTCCGTTATCTCAATGCGCAACACGGCCTTTGCTCCGTTTCGTTACAACGAATGTCTCACATTTGCCGCGACGCGAGAAAAAATAAGATTCTCTGAAACTTTGCGTTTTTTTTTTATTATTGAACGAAGTGCAACGCGAGCGGAGTCTAACTCTTTGATCGAGAATTTATTCACAAAAGTTTTTTTTAAGTTATTTGTCAAAAAGACAAAAAATATTGACAAAAAATATTGTGCACTAGTAGAATTGAAATTTTTGAACTGCTACTGCAAAGTGAATTGCAGAAGCTTAGCTGCGTGTTACACACTTATTACGTAGTAATAAGTTTACGCTCAACCTGTAGTCGCGGATGTTGTGGTAACCTTAAACCGATCCCTTTTGGTTGCACAGTCAGAGGTCTTTCTGATTACAAAGGGTTAATCCTTTGCGGGATTGCATTATGTCTGGATGTAGGTCGCGTTTAAGCGGAGATCATTTTGAAACAAACAGCAATATGCAGTCAAAGGCCAGAAAATCCAATATAGAATAGAATTTGATGAGATTTCATAATCTCTTGTTTTAACGATGTTATGTACAACAGAAACTTTTTTATTGTGTTTATTTTTTACAAAAGAATTTAATTATTTAATAACAAACGGTTTTTTTTGTTCTCATTGATAATACTGCGAGTATCGACAAAATTATTGAAGAGTTCGGTTAGATTTTTGTAAACTCTCTAAAAAAGACGAAGCGTATCGATGTGTCAAATTAAAATTCATTTATGCGCGAACTGTTTGCGAAAATTCGTCAGAGGCGCATCGTTATTTCGAGGCGGAAGTACGAACTTTTTTGTGTGCCTTGCTCCATATTTATTTTGGTAGTTATATAGGTCAGCTAAATAGGTGTAAAGTATCTTCACAAGTGTGAAAGTAGCATCAAAATTTTGACTCGGGAAAGGCACTGATTTTTGCATTTAAATGCGTTTTTCACCCAGCACAACAAACTTGA
>QVNW01000248.1:0-68712 GCA_014825475.1 Pseudomyrmex flavicornis
ACTAACTGCTGCTGAATAAGTCTACATTTTTCCGGATCAGGTGTTTTGGCTAAATATCAAAAGTTTTTACATTAGCCAAATATATTTTTATACGAATGTTGTAGCAAAAAAAAAATAAAATAAAAAAATACTTGCCATTTAAGCACTTTTTGAGTTGTGTTCTAAGAACAACAATTAAAGCGAGAGCTATATTATTGTCTAGCGATATAGTGCTCTCGTACTTACTCGACGGAGCACCAGCAGTGGCCATTTGGCCTTGAGATGGTTGTTGAGGAGGTTGTCCTCCAGCTGGTGCTCCCGTTTGAGGTTGTGCTGGGCTCGGTGCCGGTATTTGAGTTTGTTGTGTTGCCGTTCCACTTTCCTGACTACTAACGACATTTGTAGTGCCAATCGGACCAGTGGTAGCGGTAAATCTGCTGGTGGCAGCTGCTGCTTGCATAGCAGTCATGTTCGTTCCCACTCCTTTCTGCTGTGGCTTGACGACACCTATAGGATTATTGGCGCATACAGTTACGCCTGGTCCTGGTCCAGTACCACTTGGAGTACCTGTGGTACAAAATTCTTATTCACTGTTCTTTCATTTGTCTATTTATTTCTTCATATAAACGAACATATATACATATGTATATATGTTTATAATGCGTGTAATACGTACCGTAGCCGTATGGATTTGATGCACCTATTTGTCCCATATTCGGCATGTTTGCCATAGAAGGAGCCTGCATCCTCGGACCACCTTGACCGGGACCGACAATACCAACTTGATGTACCTGTTGGTGAGGACTTTGCCCTCTCGTTGGGCCGACCATATGCGCCTGTTGTTGCTGCTGCATCGTCACAGCTCTCGTATTTATCATCCCGGGACCGTTTTGCATCTGCGTTACTCCGTGAGGTCCACTGGGATGATGTATCGCTTGAGTATTAGGACCCATCATAGTTACCTTCAAAATGTTGTCGATTACATACTCGACCAATATTTTTTTAGCAAATCGTTCTAACGTCATACGAAATAATCAACATACGGTATTTAAAGGCTGTTTGTTCAAACTGTTGGTTACTATCAAACTCCCTCCGGCCATGCCACCCATATTGTTCGCGCTAGCTGTACTAGTCATCACCAAACCGGACGTTAAACCGCCCGGCATAGACATCGCGGGGTTACTTCCAGCCATGGATGATTGCAGACCACCCATCGAATTAGCGATAGACATTTGATTGTTCGCCAATGAACTAGCAATGCTGCTCGGTAGATTACCGAGACTCACAACCATTTGCGGATCAACTACTCCCTTGGAGACAGAAACGTTCGGTGGCGACTGCATATTCGGACTTTTACTGCCTAATGTACCGGTAGCCATTACTAATGAGTTAGCCACCAAGTTCTTGTTGCCCTGTTTAATAGTTAGTCAAATATTATCATGTCATGCGATCAAACGTCGAAAACAAAAGGCTAAAAAGTCTAATGTAATACCTGCTGTTGAATGAGATGATGAGAAAGTTGTTGTTGTTGTTGTTGTTGTTGTTGCTGTTGCTGCTGTTGTTGTTGTTGCTGCTGCTGCTGCTGTTGTTGTTGCTGCTGCTGTAGTCTAAGTTCTGAATCGAGAGCACCATTTTGTTGTCCTGGTCCGGGACCAGTTGCCGGTGGCTTGGTACTCTCAGTCGCGGAACCCCAGGACCCAGACGACAGCAAGTCATCAGGAAGATCATTTTCAAGGTCAAACATTTCTGTATTTGTTATGTAATCTGAGAATAAACGAGAATACAATAATTATGTTTCCGTATGATTTTCATCGCAATGATAGATAATGGCTAGCAAAAAGATATGTCTTCCCTCTGATATTTGCATGAATAAAACACAAATTTGTTATTCCACGACTTCCGTCTTTTACTCATTTTTGCGTATTTTACAATGCAAGTTATCTGCTTATTATCTTTTTGATTTAATACACTGTTTAAAATTTATTACGACTTATAAAGTTATAAATGCTTCCTAAGTTCAAAGGCTTGAATAAGTGTAATATTTAGAATAACGATATTATGACAAGTGTATATACTAAGAAATCATTAGTTATTTTACAAAAGTAAGATTTCAGCACCGTCACCATAGCTTTTAGCAGAGTATAAGTATTTTCAATATATAAAAAATTCATTTGTTTACGCTATCATGTGTAACAAATGTATCGTATTTCTATGTACATGTACAGATGCGTGTAAACATTACATATATATATATATATATGTAATACATACGTGCATGTACATGAAACTAAAGGCCAAAAACGAATTTCAGTTTTGATCTATAGTATAAAAAAGCTTGTTCTTTTCTTAGTAACAATATTCAAACAAACAATATTAAATCTTCACGTATATCTCACTCCTTTAAGCAAGAATAAAAAACCTTGAAAAACTTACTTATCTATCCACGACTGACCATACATTGACGGAGAAAAAAAGGGTGTTATGTGTATGTACGTGTGTAAGAAGATACAAATGCAAAATCTCTCTCTATACATATATATATATATATATATATATATATATACATAAATAGAGTAATATTAAGTATATATTAAAAAGAAAACAAGTATGTATATATATATATATATAAGAAAAACTGTATGTGATATAAACAAAAAAATAAGACATGAGACATACACTGCATGAGCATAACGTAAAAGAGTCTTACTCTACAGAGCAGATTGACAATTTCTTTGGCACAATAAAATTAGTGCTAAACTAAACAAGCAGTCGGCGAAGCTATCGACGGCAAACTTTTATAGAGGAGAGTCATGCGAAGAAATCAGTCACTCTAGAAAATATCTGTTCAAGCAAAACAATATTCTGGATGTTATGTTTAAGAACAGAGTGTCATTTCTCTTCACCTAAGCTGGTCGGTGAAATAAAAAAAAAACTAAGACCTGGACAAAAGATTTGTGCACGTAGTTTTTCATTCTATTTACATTGAGTTACGTATATATATATATATATATATATATATATATATATATATAAAAATGTATGAAAATTGATACAGACCCATTAACACCCGCCTGCTCAGCTAGTTATTTCCTAGACTGTATCATAAACTTACAATTCATAGTATGTATACCTGTTTTTTTTCTGTTCTTTTTTAAATGTTTTCTCTGCACTTCTGCTTGCAAATGAGACGCAAGAGCTCTGCCCGTGTGTGTCGCATGTCTATTGTTTAATTTTCGTACATTGCAAATTGTTCCGCGATATTTATTAGAGAAAACAGAGAGTGGGAACTGGCGTATTTGAATCTGATTATGTACCTTTAGCAACACCGATCCAATTTTTCTCCATTGCTATGTAAAGTGAATCAGTCAGCGCTCAAAGTAAGATAATATTTTATATATCCATATTTTTTGTCGCTCTTTTTTATGCTCTGCCATATTTTCAAAGATAAATTATTGTGACATCCGTTTTTTTCTTTTTCGCTTTCTTCCCTAAATGTGTAGACTATATAATGTTTTGTTTTTTTTTTTTTTTACTGAGAACCACAGTGACAATATGCCAAAACTACCATTTCTTTCAGCAAGTACTGCGACTGCATCGATCTCACTGAAAACCAGAGACTAAAGCAAGTAACTTGACAAGAAAAAAATTTATACTGAAGACAATTACCAAAGATAATCAAAAATGACTGGACAAACAAACGAAGACTTTGCTTCCTGTGCTAGTCTTATGTGTTTCATTTATTTGTTTACTTTTTTTGAAAATTTATTCCCATTCTAATTTGATAATAAGATAATTACTTCGCTTTTGCAGGGTATGGTTGTTCCAATGTTGAGGCAACTGATGTTGAGGCACATGTAGCGGTTGAGGTTGAGCCTGAATGTTACCATTGCCACCTCCCGGGAAGTTTGGAAAAGCATGGTGCATCATTAAAGGCGCCATACCCACTACATATATATATATCAATAGTTTTTGGTTTAATTTAGAATGAAAGAAAAAACTAATTAGGCTTTTCTTCTGAACAATGTGGTATCTAAGTGGTAGAAACAATTATAGAGAAGCAGTTTTTTTTCTTTAATCAATCACTGCTGATGCTTTGCTCTTCTGATCATCACTTTGATTCGCACAACTGACTTGGACAAACACGGAAAATCAAACTATTTCTGCAACCTTGTTTCTGCGACTTTGGTACCGTCATTGTAAGCAATTTTGAAGGTTTTATATCTAAGTACAATGTAAACTATATCATTATATATATTTATATAACACAGCGTTATGTGCATATTATATAAATTCTGTTTTTTTTTTGTTTTGGAAAATTTTGTTAAGAGATGAGATTAAGGTGTGTGTTTCAAAGAAAAAAAAGGAGGTTTTATTAGCGCATTGGTTCATGCCAGCAAAATTGTAATCTTTAACATTAAGTGTCATGCAAATCTCGTCATGCACTACTAGAAATCACAACTATTGTATATCTAAATGTAAGTATATATATCTAGAGAAACATATGGGAACTTCATATATATATATATTTTTTCACACGCCATTCAACAACGAGAAATGGCAGAGATGCAATAAAATAAAGACAAAGACAAAAACAAAAAAAAAATATCACGTGTATTTAGCTTTACAGTAAAACTTTATTTTTGTGTCGTTTGAGCAAAATGTGAAAAGTTAGAATTAAAAGCAACTTGTCAAGTGTGTCTTCACAAAGTGACAAAACAAACCGTCTACTTTTCTCATGTTGAAAATTTATTCTCGCCCTATTAGAGAAATATTACATTGTACGGAATTTTTATATAATTGTAACAAGATATGTAACAAATGTACGAGAGCCACAAATGAGATTCGAACTGTCCAATTTACTTCAATCACTTTTACGCGAAAAGCAAGTTTCGTTTACGAATTTTGCTCAGAAATCCGCGAACTTCCGCAAGATCGGTCAGTCAAAAATCATCGCGGACGGTAAACCGCTCTTCACAAAAAAAATTGTGGCTATTGGCGCCACGAATTCGGCGAATCGCGCCGATCGGAAATTCTTTTTTTCTCCGCCGTGTGCACGCAAGATGCGTATACGCGCTCGTTTTTTCAGCGCGTCTCTTGCGCGGCGACGCAACTTCTCTTGTAAGGTTAGTCGCGGGATAATTTTTTTCCAGAGAGGAGGAGACTGTGGAGGAGAAGGTGAGAAGAACCTGGTAGGTAGAGAGTTACAGAAAAATACGACGTACAAAAGCTGTACGTCGAAGAGCAAGCTCGAACTAACCTGTCGAGTCCGACGAACCCGGAAAGGGATCCAGCTTCTGCCGCTTCTGCGGAGGACCGTCCACCATGTGATCGGCCATGGTTTCTTTCTCGCGGGGCTGTTATCTTTTCTCGCGTAGAGCGCGACTCTAACCTCGCTTTTTCTCGTAGCTCGAGATCACCTTCCACGATCACCTGCGCGTCACACGTCGTACAAACGAACTCCGTATGACCGCGCACGCACGCACGCACGTCAGAGATAGCAACGGCAATAGCGTAGCAGGGAAAATCGTCGTAATTACTACAAGACCACCGCCGTCGTCGTCGTTGTCCAGGTCGTCATAAGCCCTGCCACTGTTGCCGTCGCCGATTCCGTGAAAATCGCGGGTGAAAATGCAGCCGCTTGTTCTCTACTGTCGGTGAAGCCGCGTAACAAGTTCACCGAATCGCAGTCATACTCGTGAACATAACAATAACAATGAGAACCGCGGCGCGTGAAGCGTCCTCGTGTAGCATACTCGGGTGCACGGTCAACCATTGGGCATCGTAGCGTTCGGGGTACGTCAAACCCCGGTGTCAAGGTCCGCACGCACGCACGCACGCACGGCTACCGCGCCGCGTCGCCGCCGGGACGGGACAGTAGATCACCGCGTTTCACAAACGAGAATAAACGATCACGACGATGGATCGCGACGCGAATGATAATATAACGTTACGGCGACGGCGACGACGTCGCCGTTTCTCCAGGAGTCCCCGTTACCAGAGCGATAAGTGGGCAACGCGCGGCGGGACTCGCGACTCTCGCCTCCAAGAGGACTCAACCTGTCCTCTCAGCCGCGATTATACGCGTCGATTTTGCGATCCGCGATCCTCCGAGATTCGACTCTTATTTGCTTACGATCGCGGATAATCGGCGCTGCTCACCCCCTTCGCTGCACTATAGTCCGTCCAAAACACAATCGTTTGTGTGGTCACAGAGGTATACATGCACCCGCACGACACTCGTCAAACTACTGACTGCGTGCACGGCGCTAGCCGACACGATCGCTCCCCGAGGCCCTCTGGCACCATCTTCTCTTCTCTTCTCTCTCGTCTCACTGCGACACAGCGCGCGAACCATTAGCGGGAATCGACGCTAATATTCATGCATCCGCACGCAATTCAAGGACACGAGCAAGCAAACACGATCGCGCGTGTCGGCACAGAGGCGGCCACCGCGTTCGCCACAGAAATTCGCACGGGAATTGTGATTGCGAGATCCTCCGCACCGCACAACTATCACCAATCGTTCGCCAACATAAAATGGCGGTCGCTGTTGACGAGTTTTTCTACGCTTGTCAGGACTCAGCGACAATGGCCGTTGCCTTAGACCGCTACCCGGATTGGCCGAGGGGGTCATGTGATTTGCGAGGCCTGCGCGCCTCTGCCGAACGCGACTGTGATGCGTAGACACCGCCGGCTATCGTCACGCCGCGGATATGTGCTCTCTGATCGCTGCCGCGAGCGCCGTCCGCCGTATACTCTGGCGTTCCATTCCGCCTTTCTTACCGATTCCCTGAGAGTCGCGCGACGCGAGCGTTCGCCGAGAATTTCGATCAAAATCACTTTTTTCTCCGTCCAAACTGCGGTGCAATTGTGAGTATCCGTGATGTCTCGCACGTTTTCTACAAATTTTGCAGGTCGTTCACAAGTTTTTTGTTCAACAAGACGGAAGCACGTGCCGCTCTAAATCGAAATGAATGAACGTGCGGAAAACATCCAAGTATCTTCTCGTTTCTGTTTCCGATTCTTTATCATATCAACATTCGCATCTTGTTATATATTTACATAAAAAAATCACACGTTTATGCGAGTATATCGAGAACTCAAAAACACAAATTGTAAGATTGAAAAAGAAACGAGCATTCGCACATGACACACTACATTTCTGTGTGCTGTATAAAAAGTTTATATCTTTTATAAAATATTATTACAAATCTTTTCAGTTTGCTACTACGGTCGTAATATGTAAATTTGCACGTGGAGAGAAAGAATCATTTAATGCAAATGCTTTGGTAAATTATTCATATACGCGCATCAAATGAGGTAAGATTATTTAATTCGCACGTCTTTCGGTTATGTCACATTTTCACGCGGTTTCCCGCGGCAAGTGTATCGACGCGAAAGTAAACGCTAACAGATTGCGCGGCGGCACGCGCCATGTCGGTTTTTATCTCGAATCACTTTCGCTACTTGCAATACATCGCATCTTCTCTCTGTGCGAATGACTGTTTCCCGTGCGCGTTTTCTCCCTTTCTCTCTTTCTTTCTTCCTTTGATAAAAATCGACGCGAGACAGAGGAACGCGAGAGTCAGGACGGCGACATGAGAGAGCATTCTTCTCTTTCCAAGTTCTTGTCGACTGCGAAAGAAAACAATGAAGATGTCGCAAGATGGCCAAGGTGATCTCTCGATCGACGAATCGAGAAGAACGAGCGCGCGCACAGAGAAGGGGTGAGAGACGGAGCAACGGGAAGGGAAGGGAAACGTTAGGACGGGAACATTTGCCTCTGTTCGTGAAGTCGTCCAGCGCCTCGACGGGATTGCCGAGGTGCGAACGGCACGCGACGCACAACGCGTCACGCGTGAACTTGTTCGCCGCGGCGTCTCCCTCTGCGCAACATCGTCGTCGGTCGTGTCCGCTGGCGGCGGGTCCGTCTGCCCCGCGTGAGAGGAGAGAAGAGAGAACGGAAAAGAAACGGGTGAACGCTCTACCACCGGCGCGGAGGGTGGAGGGGTCTCTCTTTGGAAATGGGACGGGAATCGGATGACGGCGTGGTAGCAGCCGCCTGGCCGCCCGTCTCCGAGACTCTCGTGTCAGTATGACAGCGGCTCCTTTGTATACCAATATACTTTGCAGCAGAGAAAGCCACGTACTGGACACATTGCGTTGTCCGCCCTTTCTCCGTCTCTCTGTTTCATACCCGTTGTCGCGAATGGGAAAAAAATTTCTAGCGGAGAGACGCGTGGTTCTTCTCGTGGCGACGCGATGATCCCGTTTTCCTGTTCCGTTTCCTTGCGGATTACGAACACGTCGTGTCCCCGCCGCGAGAAGACGCGCGAGACGTCCTCGCGACGTGACGTTTCCTCATGACAACGTGATCGAGATCGAAATCTCTCGATCAGAAGCACAGAGATCGATGCTCGAACAACTATGTTCGAGCATTTGATCACACTGTGAGAATTAAATAATTCTCGCGTGTGTCGGCAAAAAACCGAGGATGAGTCGCGCGTGTTTGTTCGGCAGCGCGCGGTTACGTAATTCTCTCGCCTTTGCTGATGAAAAACTCGGGAGTATTTTCGGGCGGAAGATTCGCCCGATGCGACGCGGCCGAAGCGGTGTGTGTACATTCACGCACCGCTTGCCTCTTCGTGCCGCGCGCGCGAATTTCAGGAAAAGTGTAATCGATCGTTACCTCCGCTCTGCTCGGTCGCTTCGCCGCGGCCTACGATTTATGTCTAGTCTCGCGTGCACGACCGCGCGCGAGGTGCATCGACCCATCTTTCTTTCGGTTCGCCGCGATATTACATACTCGCGTGCGTAGATATACGTACGCAAGCGAAGGACATTCGCGCGTAACTATGTAGCAGATAGGGTATACATATACATATACATATAAATACGTTCGTCCTCTTCCTGTCGTCTCGCATCGCGAGAAACGTAATGATCTTTTTTATCGAAAAAATTTATAAAAAGAATCACATGGGAGTGTTTTTCTCACCGCGAAGCAAATCTATCGATACACCGCGCAGTTTGACTCTCCTCCGTCGAGTTTTTTCCAGGAAAAAAGAGATCAAAACCTCGGAGAGAAAAGTCCTTCGTATATGCGGAACAAATTTTGTATCCGGCCGATTGTATGCGTGAGATTGAGACGATCTCGCGATAAATAAACTTTACACCTGATGCATGACATAAAATGTTTTACATACAAAGGACATTTTTCTCGCGATCTCTGTGTCATCTCCTTTAAGTACTGGGGCATTAAGTATGAAACTTGACATATATATATTTGTATAAAAATATATATGTACATATATTTGTCAAATTTCACACCTAATCAATATAATTTTACATACGCACGAGACATTAATTGGATGTGAGACGTTTCACCGATCGCACGAAATAACATAATTTAGTTTTAAATGATATAATTTACAAGTTATTAAATTCGACGAAATCCAAAAAAGAATCTTTCCTTATCTTTATATTTCACTTCCGTTCTATTCCGTATCAAAAATAGACGGCTGTACCCGAGATAAAACTGTAGATTAAAACGTGAACTTGTTGATCAGTCTGATTGTGAGGAGAGACGAAAATTTTAATCGCTTCAGATTTGTGAGTGGTCACACAAATCGAACCAAGTAAACCAAGAACGTTATCTTCAAGTTGAAATTGCTTGCTGTCTCGGATCAATTTGTTGCGAAGCAATTAACAGTCGGAATTTTGTCTCTTTGTAAAATAGAAATTACAAATAGTAGCTCGCGTCGCAAAACACGCATGGAAATAAATCGCATTCTCTCTTTCACGCTTCTTCAACCTTTAAAGAGAAGGATCGATTGCTCATTTTTTTATGTTCTACTTGTATAAACTTCACTTTAGTCATTAGCGAAGAGACCGTCGTTAAATCTTCGTAATGTCGTTTGGCATCGCGATGTTCCTTCTTGATCTTCTATCGAATAGACACACTAAATTAAACAGCGAAAGAAAGAAATTGATTTTTTCCAAAGTCGCTCTATTTTTTTTTCGATTAACGCCTCGGTCGCGGACATTTTAGCGCTTTAATTAATTAAATTGTAGTTATAATTGTTATAATGGCTCGAGGAAACGAAATTGTTTTGATCGCACACGTTGAATTATTGAAACAATCTCGAAAAGACATATGTAGTTCTTCAATAAAATAAAGAAAAGCTAAGTACTTCATTGATATTGCATTAAAAAAATATTGTAAAGTTTCAATGAGAAGTCGCGGTCGTAGTTGAAATACAAACGTATCTCTCTCGAGAATCAACACACATTGTTCTTACATGTGTCTTTTTCTACGTAAAATAAAACGTACAAACTGTAAAAAAACGTACGGAATACCGATCTTGCTTCTTTATTTTCTATAGCCGCGTCGCTTTAATTAGAACGCCTCGCCTTGATCTGTCGGCTAAGAATCGATCATTCGCGATACGCACAATCATAACGCGTCGTTGTTCACCACACACTTACAATGCGGGTTAGAGAAGCAAGGTCGATGGAGCCTTGTATTCGAATCTGTGTGCGATCCGAGTTGGTGTCGCGTGGAGGCACGAGGGACTGTGTATTCATTGTGAGAAAGAGATAAAATGGAGAACAATTTACAATGCGGAGAAACAAAATGTCACGCAACGTTTGCGTTGTGCGCATTACAATGGAATGTTGTTGCTTTTTTCTTTCAATTGATATAAACAATAATAAATTTTTTTTATTTGCCACAATCAATATTTCGTTAATCACGAGAAAAGTTATATGTACACCATGCAAACTAACAGATACAATGATTTCATATATAATAAATTATATTATTTTGTTTTTCTTGCCTCGCGCGTTTTATATGCACTAACAAGATGATAAAATACACACTTCGCTTTTGGTTACACATCGACGGAGGAAGTGATTGAAGTTATGCGGGAAAAATGCATGCAAACTCTCTTGATTTGGAGATAAATTTCATAAGAGATATAAAATGTACAATTCTGATTTTATCTTTATTCGCATAAACTTACTTTCAATAAATTTCGTAATAATGTAACTTACCAAAAATATAATCGAGACCAAAACCGCGCGTCTGTGTTTATCTTATTAGTGAGAATAAAGCCGTTATAATATATAATTATTTTAAATCGATATTGTTTTGCAATGTCAAGAAGCAACACTGCATGGAAGTACACAAATACATACTTGCGGACTTTACACCCAACCGTATATATTTTTTTTTATTTTTTTTATTTTTTTATATATATATATATAGTTAAAATAACAAAAAAAAAGTTTCTCTTACTATTGCTAGATTCTATACAACAACAAAGGATTTATATAATTTATCATGCTTGCATGTAAAACAAACTATCGGACACACAAGTGTCCCCGATTTCTGTGGAATTGCAAATAAATCTTTAAAGTTCAATGCACAATTTGTGTTTGTATCATCTCAATGAGTGAACGAGAGAAAGTTCTTTTTGTGTTACAATATATATCGTCATTTCATACTTTAATAATAATTACATGTCTCTCTTTCTCTCTTTTCTCGAGGCAAGCCTATTCTGTAACTTCTAACGCGCGCGTTACAAATCTTTGTACGGACAAAATGCATTGTGAGACAACGCGAGCAACGCGATACACGGTGACAGTTAACAAAACGGAAAGTTTGTTAAAAGAAACAACGGAAATTTGTCGTTACAAGTGACAGAATAAGGATGCAGGTATGATGATGTGTTAAAAATATAACACAACATACACGCGGGTTTATCAGCACGTAACCCCATCCAATTAACAAGTGCTAATTGGATTACTCACAAATGTTTGTCTTTGAAATATTGCGTGTCTTGCATAATCCTGTTCTTCCGGTTGATTCGATATATTATCGTTTTTATCTTAATCACAAAATTACAAGCTTGTTGCGTGAAAATGCGATAAAAGCTTCATAGACTTAAAACTAAACTCCAAAAATGCAATGTGTCAGAAACATTATTGTTTATGTCTTCAATTTACTCATCATTTAGGCACATACAATGTGTGTACCGTTATCTCACGCAGCAGGATTTAATTATTAATTCAACGAGAAACATCTACTATATGGAATATGCTGCATTGCTGCTTGCCACTCTGATTGACCAGCTTAGCAAGTTTTCTGTAGAAAACTTTTGTACATATGTAAAAACGTTAAAAGAGATATGCGAGCGTTTTTCAAATACAGAGAATCGGAAGTTAAACGCTCAAATCAAGTCTGATCGCCGAAGAGTGTTTATATAATTGTATGTACTTTCAACTCGCGATTTAAAAGACAGCATTTTGTTCCTCTCAATTAGTGTTGTAAAGTGATAAAATACTCTGAACGTTCGGAAATACATTCATGAGCGACAATTGTAAAGATTTTGGTAACAACAGTGTGCGCATAAAGTGCTTCCAAAACGGTTCCGCCCTCAATGTACGGCCACGTGGTCAATCGCTCTTGGACTTTTCGGCAGTCTCGCTATGATCCGTTTTTGCTTCAGTCTCCTGTTGGCTACCCTCATCTTCTTCGTCTGAGTAATTTGTAGGTGCTTCACCAGGTTTCAGTAACTTGCCAACGTATTCGTACCTCTCTGTAATACAAAACAAAGTATGTGTACACACACACACACACACACACACATTAAGATATTATAAACACATATCAAAAAAACAGAGGATACAAGCTGAGAAGTTTGTGTCCATACTCCAAAGATATTTGTTGGAGTACCACATATACACACAAAACAAAAACTCTATACATTTTTATGTGAAGTCACAAGAGAGAGAATACATTGAAAACATGTATCTCACCCTTAAATTGTTCTTCCCATTCCTTGATGGAACTCATTTCTGTACTGTTCAAGTCGCTCAAATCGTCGTACTTGTCGGTCGCCGCATCAACGGCAAATGTTGCGAGCGCCCTGCTAGCATCCTTACCAGCAAATGCCTCATATGGTCCACCTGTTGGAAAAAATTCTGTGACTTCGGTTTGCGATTTTATTTTTGCTTGCCGGAGAAATAATATCATCGGCACTTTTAGATCGTCCGCTAACAAATACGTTCCGACAGAGAGAGAAAAAGAGAATTGTGTGATTTATTCCAAGCACGTATTTCAGCTTTCTAAGATCTGTTTCCACCTCAAACATAAGATAAGATATTAAACGAACAGATAACGAGCGTAACAATTAAATTGCGCTTAATTAGAAAACGCATTAATCTCGCGGTAAAAAATATAACAATATGTATTAAAACGTGTCAAACGTCGGGACGTTTTCTCAGATCAGAAGAAAAAAACAAAAGTCGATTTGTTTGTGGTTATCCCGTTCGATCTCTCTTTCGCGTAACTCACCTGGGCCGTAGAATTTGGCCCCTCTGGTGACGTCGTACACGCTACCGTTAACGGCAACCAGTATCCGTCCGTCTGGACCTTTGCCGTCGTACTTGGTCAGTTCTTCGATCTTGAAGTCGCGTCGCAATTTGGGCAACTTCTTTACTTCGACCACGGGTTCCGGGGGCCTCGTGCGGCTCTTCACAATCTTGTAAACTAGGATGGCGATCACGCCCACCAGCGCGAGATTCAGCGGACTTCTGACGATCTCGGCGATGAAACTCGAGAGAAACTGCTGCGATTGTTGTTGCTCTTGCACGGTGACCGGCGTTCCGGTCTTCTCGGCCATTTTGGCGATCTCAGCGGACGATAAACCGCTGAGAAAGATAAAAGAAAGATCTTACACGCGAGCGATCAGCGTTAAAGCGTGCCGCGTCGATCGAAACGGATACGTGTATCGGAGTAGTTTACAAGTGTCGCTTTACTGCCGCTCTTCCGTCTTCTCTATATCCTATCCCCTTTTCCCACGCGTCAACGCACGAACAGATGCAAATAATAACGTAACGAATTTGGAACGCGTCAAAACCACAACGAAAATTTATTGTCAGACGTCGACAACGTAATATCGGTGTGACGATGCGCCGCTCGCCGTGTTCTTGACTGGAAAAATCACGCAGTCACGCCGCGCTCAATGGTGAGGGAACCCCACTAACGACAGACTCGGCGCCATCGTTGCTCCTCTACATAACGACATAACGTGCGCATCCGCGTATATTCCAGTACCGTACATATATATATATATATTTCGTCAACGTATGTGTGAAATAAAAATTTTGCTTATCAGATATGTGTGCACATATGAATAAAATTGTGATAAAAAAATTCTTCCAACGGAAGTCACGTCTTTTGCAACGTGATAATTACTTAAAAATTTATTTTCACGAGAGTTGGATGTGTTCGCGTTGAATCCAAATTACTTTTTTTTTACTTACAACAATTGAATTGTATCAATTAACATGTGTAATAAAAATTACACTGTCAAAACTAACGCTGGAGAGAGATTAAAAAAAAAAAAAAAAAAACTGTATCCAAAAAGAATTTCTCGTTGAAAGCAATACACACCCATAGTACTACATATCGAGCTCAAGTTTGTTACTAAAAGTTGGCGATGTCATGGGAGTTTGTCTAAATTAGATGAACCCTGACACGAGATAATCTTATTGTGCCATTCGCGGGGGAAAAAAACACTTTTGTTGAACCGAGCGAAATTATCATATGGACAAAACAAGAACAACTTCTAAGTTTACTAAAATTTTTACCAAAACATTTTGCTCCTGTGTAATAACAAAGCTTTGCTCCCGTGTGACATTGTGATTATCTAACATTAGATATCGCATACAGATGTTAGATATTGTGTATTTATTGATAACAGCTGATAACGAGAAGTCCTATGTAGGTGAAAGGTGAAATATTTGGAGAATTGTATATTTGGAGACACGCGGAATCGTTTGCATACATGCAAAAGATTAAAAAAATAACATATATTAGTATGTAAAGATATGTACATATATATTACGTATATATTACGTATGTGATGGTGACATACGAACGCTTCGAGACGATTTTATTTTTCGTATTCAATAACAATTCGAAAAAAAAAGGTATTTATTATAGTCGATGACTTAGCGTGCACGCAATTGCCGCTCTCTTTGCTTCTTTCTAAAACGAGAAACAGTTATTTTGCGATAGTGGCGCGCAGATTTACAGTTTGCTCATTATCTCTTCTTTGCAAGAATAGATTTTTGCGCGTAAAACTTGAAATGCAACAGGAAACACCGTGTAGATGTTACGATAATAAACTTGTAAAAGTCGGAATGTACGTAGACTTTATGACATAAAAAACAGCAGCATGACATTACATCGCGCATCGATTCTTCAGAGTCATGCTGCGCAGTCACGTGTTCTATTCTGTAACATATATACGTATCTAAGATATGTATCATGTCGCGTCTCCAAGTGTGAAAATTATTATACGAGTATATGAAATTGGCCTTAGGTTGGCCGTTTTATTTGCACGTCGAGATCCGTGGTCTCGCGACTTCTAAACTGCGAACCTGAAAATCCCGAGCTCAAATCCACCTAACACTTTGGCATTCCTTTCCAGATCAATCTCTTTCAGCCGCTTATAATAACTGCGAATACGATTCCATTGTAGATTCACATTGCGTAATTAATTAACTCAGTTTCGTAATTTATTTTGATATATATTATATCTGCTCACAATATAATCAATATATACCAAATAATAAAATGTATAAAGTTCAATATTTTAATTTCTTCTTGATCAAGAAAAGTAATTCTTACTATATAATGGGAATATAGAAGCAAAACTGCTTGCGTAATACATGTGTGTTTATAAAACTGTTTTTATCTTTAAGTGAGTAATAATCTCTTATCTCGTACTTAAATAAATTGTACTCATATGGACGGCACACTATATATCGAAAATACTGTTTTGTTGTCAATTTATATTCTATTACTGTTGTTTGCAAACAGCATTATCTCTTTCGAGAGTGTAACTCTCTTTATTTGCTTAAGGATAATACAAGCGAGAAGATATACATCTGAAAGTCATCCATAACTTCTTTTATTCTATAATCTAAAGTAGACAAACTTCAGAAGTATATTTTTTCACGCTTCTGATGTCACAATCAAAGAATTCCACAGTGACTAAATAGGAGGCACAATAACAAGGCACCTTTTCACTTATGCAGCACAAAAACATCTATGGCTATTTGTAATCTTTGTGTGTGTTTGTGTAATCCTTAATTACAATATTCTTCTTACCTCATTTGTCTATATATTACTATAAGTGCACTTTTCTTACAACACTCAACGTTATGCCTTTATAATGTTGGTGTTTTCTTCCTGAAAATCGAGATACGGACGGATGTCAATGGTGGACGATACAGCTTCGGGAACAACTCTTTCCGAACACATTGGACAAGTCTCTTCAGATTCGACGATTCTATCGTATGACAATTGCATTTGTTTTATTTCTAGGTGTGGTTTTCAAAGAGATGTGCATTTTTATTATATTTTTACCTTAAAAATTCACTTCTAATGGCGGGAAAATCGCATTGAGGACATACTGTAAAGTCATCTTCAACAATGTGTCGTCCCTATTGAATCAAACATACACAGAATGATATAAATGACGTTTCTGTAGATAGTTTTTATAGTTTCGGATGATATTTACCGTTGCAATGCAGAATGGTATAGTATTCTTGCACTTATCACAGGTTACTTCAGTCTCGGGAAGTCTGCTCTTGCAATACGGACACGGCGTCAGAGGCTCATCCTCATTCTCGATGTCCTTTGCTTTTGGTGGTTTTCTAACGATCGCTTCAATCTTTTTGCTGTACTTCGCGTCTACTTGTCCGCGATACTCGGGACGCATCAGCATCGCGGCGAAATTGAAAGCCGCATTTTTCAGACCGGCCCTGTGGCATTCTATTACGGTCGACGTTAATATCGGCACAATATCTAAAATGCAAAATATGTTTTATATATATATATAGAAAAAACGTCAAGAATTATACAAATTTATTCTTGCGTCACTAAAAAAATGTTTACAATATACTAACGAGATGGGAATTTTGATATGTTGTTGGCCACTCTGATCAGCATTCGGGCGCCTCGTAAATGATCACTTCTCTTCACGTGTAATCTTACCAGAATGTAGGAATGCAAAAGTCTCAAATTGGTTTGCATCTCCAAAGGTATGGTGATCTTGTTCCTCTTCAATTCTTGATACATTCCAAACAAAACGTCGTGAGCGTTTCTGTAATTTCCTGAGAAGACAAAACAATATTGTATTTTATGTGTTTTTGCTGTATTTAAAAAAAATACGTACCGTTAATTTGCTCCTCGTTGGCAATTATGATCGCCGTCTTAGCCGCTTCTTTGTATTGCTTTCGAGCCATGTATAATCGAAACAGGTACTTCGGATCCTTTAAACGGATAATAAAACAAAATTAGAAACTTTCTGCATAAGTTTTGTGAATTGCGAGCGTTTTTTTTTGTGTACGAACACAACCTTTGGTAATCCATCGCTTCCTAATAAGAAATCTATTAACTGGTTAGCCAATTTATCATCTTTAGAAGACGCGATTGTGTCTATGGCGTAAGAGATCGCTCGGTCGTCGTCCGGAACCAGTTGCGCAGCTTTTAACAAATGTCGCAGAGCCTTAAAAAAATGCTCGGTAAGTCATCGGTATCGCACACAACAAGAACGAAAAAGTTTACATGTACGCAAACTAACTTTCTGATATTCTTTGGCGTGGAAGTAATATTTCCCTGCCAAAAGGTTGTTTTTCTGTGACTCAAAATGCAACGCGAGGCTTCTGAAATCTTCTCTCCGCACGTTCGTGTTGTCAATCGTGTTCACCAAGATTTCACCGTACAGTTCCATTTTGCCGTGTTGATTGGCCAGTTGAAACGCCTCGTCGTGACAATTCGACAGAATCAGAAATTTGATAGCCGCGTTGTAATCGTTCATCTTTTGGAAATACTTGGCAACCATCTTCGCACCTTCTATACTTTTTGTCTGTTGCACAACTTCAACACTACGAGCTGTGGAAGAATTAGAATTTTTAATATTTCGATTAAATATTTATATTTGGTCAAGGTCTTGTATATTTATATATTCGTATATTTATACGAACGCGCGCGCGAAACTTACCGGGATTGTTTAAATATTCCAGATTAATTCTAATTATGTTGTCGTAGTCTTTGGCGGTTTCGTACGCTTTCGCAGCCTCCTCGTATTTACCTTCGGACTCTTTGGCTTTGGCGTATTGGATGTTGATTTTCGCCGACGATATCTGAGGCAACAGTTGGCCCACTTTGTGCCAATTCTTTAACTTTATATACGCGGAAGCTGCCTTGTCGAAATATTCAGCTTTCTCGTATAATTGCGCGGCTTCGCTAAATTGCTGAAATGCATAAGTGCACGATTGTGTGTGAACAAAATACAAGTAACGCTTTTTGAGTCGAAAGACAAATATGTACCTTCATCGATTCTAAGATCTCGGCACATTCTTTCCGCAATAATCTCGAGCTCTCATTGTCCATGGCTATTCCGACGCCTCTTCTGCTGTCCCCACATCTTATAGACATTCTTGCTATTCCTGCTAAACACTGACTACGATGATGAGGATTTTGCGCGGCCAAAGTCGACGAAGACTCGGAATCAACCAGACCGCGTTCGTAATTCGTTAAAGCTTTCGGGTAATTTCCACTGTGTGCATATGTTTTAAAATAATATCGTCTTATTTGGTGTTTTCAAGTTCGCGCGATAAACAGTGAAAATACAATCTTACGTAAATTCCAACTGTTGAGCATATTCTCGGGCGATGAAGGGAATTTCGTCGGGTTTTAATTTCTGCGCCAAACTCAGCGCTTGTTCCCACTGCATCAAGTCCCTTCTTAAATACAAAGCCTCCACCGGCTCGGAGGATTGCAGAAAATATTTTTCCGCCTCGTTGTAATCTCCCAGTAATATGCAGGCGTGGCCGCACAACAACGCTAACTCGTCTATATTCTCCATACTTTGTAACGTCCACACCATCGAAGCGTCTTCTATTTGTCGATACACGCGAACGGCTGCGTGCGCGTATAGATGTTACATATTTTATTATAAATAATTAAATATCACATAACTTTGTTATATTTGTTATTATACTTTACGTTAAGTAACTTTTTTATATTTACCGTATTCGATATTTAAGTTCGCGATAGCACTTTGTCCTAGCTTCAACCACGCGTCTCTCTCGTTTAATTTCTCGCAACTGTTCCACGCCTGATGAAATCTAAATCGCACAATCTCGTTTGTTGAAACGCATCGTACACACAATTATTTTCCTCTAATTGTTAGCGAGTGAAATAAAATGCTCACCGTCTGCACAATATTTGATTGTCTAAAATCTCATTGACCTTCTTCGATTCCACAATGCTGCCCACGTCTTCGTGAGAGGCTAATGTTATTTGTATCAATTTGCCTCCCGTCGTGCTCAACGTTACCTCGCCGGAATACATCAGCAAAGGTATCGAGTCCGATGGCAATTTGGTTGTATTTACTTTTATCACTTTGGTACCTGTTTTTTTGTCGCACGATCGAATATGTGAGATTTTTACACGTGACCACACTACGATCGCAATCAGAAATACTTGCCTTCGATAAAATATTTTACAAGAATGTATGTTACAATCACGCTCTTATTGTACACCACGAATATAGCACGCTCGTATATGTTCTGATCCCAGAGAATACCGTCAATGTTATCAGGACAATCAGGCACCGCGATGGCCGTTTCGTTTATCGGATCGAACACGAATGCGTCCGATTTGTCGTCGATGAAACACAACTGCGTTCCGTTTGCATCTAAGTACAACTCTTTTATTCCGTTGTTATGCGCGAATTCCGTACTTTCGTTAAAGATTTCCAGATAAAAATAGACAATGCGTCCCATCTAAACATTCAAGATGATTTGCAATGTTTGCGTACATTCTATTCTTTAAAACGTAGTTGTAACATCGACTTACGTCGTCACCGTAAACCAAGAAATCCGAGCACAGAGCGTGACATGTTATTCTACTCTGAGAAGAAGCTGTGTCTGGGAACATTTTTGTATCCTTCTCGTTATTGCTTAATGTCTGATCAAATTTAATCTGTAAAGAAGAGAATTAGCTCAAATCTCTCTCTCTCTCGCGTTATTCTCTTGAAACTTATGTAAATTACCGAATGCAATTGTAGTTTTCCGTCAAACAGCGCCGACACGTACGTCTCGTTTAAACGCATGCTATCGATTGTAGCCAAATAATCTTTTTCAAAGTGAATTTTGTCGTAATAGTTTACGGACAAGTCCCAAAATAGCGCTCTGTTGTTCAATCCTACTGCTAAATGCATTGGACCTACCGCTAGTATCGCTGGTTCTATTATGGTGTTAATTATCTGCGGGCTTGGTTTATCCTAAAGATAAAAAATAAGACTTAGCACGAAAAAGCCCGATGCCAAATTATTTTCGATAGTAGTACCTTGTCCAATGTGTAAAAATGCACTGCAACTTCCATCAGACTTGTCAGCAAGGCTATCCTGTTGCCACAGGCGCTGGTTAATTTGGGAATTTCTATCAGATAAATCAAAATATTTCCGATATAAGTGACAACCGCCAACATCGTTCCGTCTGTTGACCATTCAATGTTACTGATCCCATTCTCGCCGTTCACCGTGATCAACGTTTCCGTTTCTTCGAGATTCTGCAAACTGTGCACTTTAATCGTATTGTCACCGCAAGTGACCATTTTTCCAACCACTTGACTCAACGCGATATCCGTCAAGGAATCTCTGTGATTTTTTATTTGAAACAATTCCTGACCGACTTCTTTGATGTGTGTCGATATCGCGATAAAGAAACCAGCCTCGAACCCTACCAGTATGTAACCATCGCCGTACCTGTAAAGAATAAAAATATGCGTGTTGTGCATGAAAAACAATTTCTTCTGTAAGTTTTTCTGAAGATATTTACCACTTGTAAGTTACAATCAGTCCGTAACGTTTCTGAAAAGCCAATTCAATGGGATTTTCCGGATCCAATATGTTGTATAAGAACAGAGTTGTTTTGCTAACAACGAGAGACACCTAAGTACATATTCACATGTAAAAATCACAAATTTATATCAACATTTGTCATTATATTTTTATTTTCATAATAAAGTTGTATTCTTACTGTATTTTCACCGCCTATTCTATGATCCATTTTCATCTCACTGAATTGTATATCGGACGGATCACCCTGAAGAGTTATTTCTCGGCGAGTGTCTCCCTCGCTTGTGCTGATGGTTAAAACTTTATCCTCGCTTGCCAGAGCAAGAAGACCATCTACTGACCAAGCACCACATAAAATGCGCCTTCTATGTTTCCCCAAAATTGGTATTCGCCTACAAGACCAATTGATTTGATCAGTGTATTTAATATATTTTGCTCTGACATAAAGATAACAATACTGTACCTGGCATTTATGTGATCATAAAGCACCAAATTGCCCTTTTCTGTTCCTATTGCTAATATACAGCTCTTCTTTGCCCACATCATACAGGTCAGTCCATCTCTGACACCTGCATCTATCTGAGACTTCTTTCCTGTTGTTGCATCCCATAGTATGATTACTGAAGAGTTCTGAGATATCACTGCCAGGAGATCTCCATCAGAATCCCAACCAAAGCCAGTACACAGTCCAGGAATTTGTATTCGTTCTTGAATATCTCCTTGTCTGTCAAAAATGGCAACTGTGGAATCACAACCTGTTGTGGCTAAGTGTGTACTATTTCCCGGACGCCAGGAAATGTACACACTACCGGTGCCGTGGGGCTGGTCTAACCGATAAAGAACCTGTCATTAAACAAAAAATTGTAAATATTTTTATCGTGCTATGTATAACAGAAGAGAGACAATTAATAGCATAAATTTATCGACCAAAACGGACGAGAAACGTTTTCTCTATTCAAATAATGTCGACAATGACATTTTTATTAAACATTTTCGTGACAAAAACACAACTGTCACATGACACATAACCCTACCTTCTCCGACGACATCGTAACACGGAGAATTCGGTTCGGACGGACAAATTTGTCAAACTTTACATTTGAATGACATGCCTATATAGATGTACATACTTTACAATGTACATAGCTAGAATATTGATTTATCAAACCGTGTTATTTTCCTGTAATGACGTGCTCCGTACAACATCGGCCATGTTGTTTACCGCGTCAATTTGCGGAATCTCACGTCAAACACCGGAATGCGCCAGAAACACGCGAACACAATCAAGCATTAAAGAAATGAACCAATCGCAGACACTCTTGTAACTTATTTGAGAGGATATACTGATTGGTTGATTCAAGTTCTACGAGAAGCGTATGAAACACAGCTACATCGATAATAACGTAAACTTAGTAATCGACAATTGATCACTACAAAACTTTAAAATCGGATATCAGTGAGAAAATACATTTAATAAATTTTTGAAAGAGAGAGACAAAGAAAAAAGTTACAGAAGATATACTATTTTTACTCAACTCCATAGAAAGTTACAACATATCAAACGTGAAGGACAATGGATGATACTCTGCTTCAAATATACACACATTAATTTGTCTTGTTGTCAAATTATTGTAGCGTGTGTGTCCTGCACTTCAATCAGACTTCTAAAACAGAACATCACAGAAAACTAAGTACCTAATACATCTCTCTTGCCGATTCTGTGACTCACACACTTGTTTTTTTTTCCAACATCAATTGTATGTATATTTCACACAATGTATTTTTAACAATTGTAAATAAAAATAAAATGCTGACAGTTTTGTTAACCGAGTTGTGAATATTTTCGAACTTACAACTACGTTACTCCTATATATTTCATTAAAAAAAAAAAAAAAAAAGATTCAAATTCGCCACTAAATGTTTATGGCGAAGCCTTCGGTTTCAGTTCGTCGTAACACGATCTCAGGAAGATCTGATTTTTCTTCGCCGGATTGTAATACTCGTGACCCTGAAGGAAACATTCGTATCTTGTTAATAATCACGTATTAACGACATTGACAATCAATAGTGCTAATGACAGGTAATGACAATTACCTTGGACCAATCGTATGACACGGCGTACGCAAATATTTGTCCGTTATGATTGAAACAGCAACGTATGATGGGTTGCTCCATCGTTTCGGAGGATTTCAATTTTGTACGCGCATCCTTGTCCCAAAATCCAAACGTGCCGTCTCCACCCACGGTCGCTACGGTGCCATGTACCGGATGAAATGCTATATCGTTAACCTGTTTTTTAAATAATAAAATAAATCATCGAATGTTATAAGGCCATAATTTTTTAAAGTAATAGAATATCTTTCTACCGCATATATATCCTGATATCCGTTAGGTGTGCCGTTGGTTCTGTGACATTTAAACGTGAAATTTTCCTTGGGACTAAGATTCAAATGATGAATCGCAACGCGTCCCTCTGTGCTTCCAATCGCAAATCCCGTTGGCACTTTTTTCTTATCTCTGAAAATTGCCACGCAACGATACTGATATTTGAGACTCAGTTCCACAGACTTGAACTCCCGTGGGCTGCCTTCCAGCTGATAGACTATTAACGCACGACCAGCTGTTCCTACTACTGCCATCGGATAATCCTACAAATATTGTTGACAAACTGTTTTAATACATTTGAAAAAATAGAGGAGCTATTGTATAAAACCAGTCACATGTAAACTGTGATCTTACCACATCTGCGCAGTAACATCTCTCAGGTAAATTAATGGTCATTGCAGGTTTAGGACTGCGCAGATCCCAGAACTGCAAAGTAAAACAATTGCAAAATGATAAAGAACTAAAGAATGAAATAATAAAACAAAGAAGTTACAAAATTTCAAACAAATATCAACCCTTAGTGTTTTATCCCAGGAACCAGTCATTAGACAGGAATATGTTGATGCTTTTATCCAGTGACATGTTTTTATGGGTGCATCATGTGCTGCTACTTGCATGCATTGATTCGAAGCCAGATCCCAGCACTTGGCTGTTTTGTCGCATCCAGCCATAAATACTTTAGTTCCATCCTAAAAGAATATATTTACATGATTTCACACATATTCTTATGTCAGTCAATTAGAAGAGACAATAAACAAAAGTATGTATAAGTAAATATTTACATCAATCCAGCACACATCCAATACAGGTGCGGCCATGCTTTGCATCGACTTGGGTACCGTTTTGCCAGATTGCTCGACCTCCCAACAACGGACATTGCAGTCCCAGGAACCGGCGACGAGAAAATTCTGCTGTACAGAGGCCGGACTGAACGCCAGGCTGGAGATAGAGTCGTCGGGAGGAGAGACAACTTCGAAATCCTGCATGGGATTCGACGTATTTGACGATCCTGTCCGCAGCATGTTGTTCTGGTTGAACATCTTCCAAGCGCTCGATACGGATTAATCTCCAAACGTTATTCCTCGCACTCCGAAAAATTCCCAGTTGCGAACTAACTGAAGAGAGATCGACTTTTCGCGCAAGTGCAATTTCTTTCAAAACACTCTCACCGGAATCGCGTGTACACATGCAACATCTCGTTTTATACAATTAAACAACGATTTATTTGAGTTTTTATACGTTTGTCCAATCTTACAATTAATTGCGTCAAAACTTATTCAAACACATAAAAGATATACAGTGCGCAACAACGCTTTGTCATTCGGCCTCGTTTACAACGACCGCCTGTTGCAAGTCGGGTAATTGCGCAATACGCAAAATCAACCAATCACGTTGATCGGACTTGCCAATAAAGTTCCGACATGTTAGCGGCCCAAGAACTTCTGTGTTGGCTTGAATTTTCGCTAAATTAAGTAGTTTTAGCGAAGACTTGAACTACGAGAATTTTCAACCTCCTCTGTAAAGCTCCTATCACTTTCTGTGATCCTGGTATGAAACTTGGATTTTTCCGTCGGAATTTACCGATAAATATTACCGACAGATACTTAGCGCCACCTTCTTTAACTTTATACTGTTCCTAGTAAGTCTAAATTACCGACTGTGAGGCCACCTCTCTCCTGGTAGAGCTCTTGCCACTTTCTGTGATCCTGATACAAAATATCCAATATACGCCCGAAAATCGTCGCACTACGGACTCAAACCAGATTGCATTTGTATCGTTTAAGCTTGTACGTTGTAGTTCTCGAATCTACTGATGTGTGGCGCTGGAAGCAGCAACCGAGAGTGTCGTAAGGTTAGGAAACCACAGTTGGCTTCTCTCTGCTTTTGGACGACGAGTTGCCAGGACTAAAAATATCCATACTTCGCGTGACATGTGTTGTAGACTTTCAACACTGGCAGTAAACATCGGAACGCAGCCTGTATACATAGACAAATTATCTCGTCATCACTGAGATGCGTCAGCGATTCGCAGTGTTAATTATCTACGCAAGCAAGTTTGTCCGTGTCGGCAGCTCGTCGTCTCGAATTTCTCCGTTTATCTCGTCCCCGGGTCGATTATCCTCGAGACCCTAGAGCCATGTTTCCTGTGATGTTTGAGATGGAATTGTAGCTGCGCCGATTGTCACGGAATGTAAACACACACAATCTGTCTGTCGCATCGCCCGCCGTGTCAAACCCCGTGAGAAACTCGATATAGGACCTTATGTTGTGAGACGTGACAGATCATCACGTCGTGCGCTCTCGGCGCGACAATCATGAGTTGACATCGGTTGACGTCGTCGTCAGTCGTCGAACAAATAAATCCCGGAGCATGGACGTTGCCGAGGACGCCGAGGGCGCGTTGGATCCGCGCATACAGGTAATTCTCTTCTTCGAGGAAACGTCGTTTAACTCTCGTCGTTTCCTTTCGATCGAAATTATCGGGTGTGTTTTATACGAGACAGACCTGTAGGTTATGCCCGCGAGCGCGGTCGCAGTGCCTAACACGGCCTGGTACATTGTCCTATTTTGCTTTCACTTTCCGTCCTCAGCGAGGGGGAGTGAGTTGGGATTTAGATGTGCTCGATTATCAATGAATCAAGCACATCTGTGTGGAGGCATGATATCCTTGAAAAAGAATTAGACTCTTTGTGGATAATCAATTCAATTTGAAGCTTTTCTTTTGTTGTTGTGTGTGTTTGAAATGCATGATGTCTATCTTTCTTTTCTTGTTTGTGATGTTGTACATTAAAAATAAAGAAATAATAAATGAATAATATGTCTATATGTTCCTTGTCTATTCTTATTTTTTTTGCATTGTGAAAATATACAAAAAGTTGTGCATGAATTATAAAAAAGTAATGTATAAATTGTAAAAGATTAAACTTTATCTTTTAGATTGAGTTGGAGAACTTGAACAATGCCACTGATAATATTAATAAGCTGGAGATTGAATTGGATGTAAGATATTTAAGGATTGTGTGTTTATACAAATTTAAACACAGAGAAAAAAAATTGTATAAACAATTTCAATTGAATTTTAGGAAGCTCATACTGCTTTTAGACAGCTACTTTCTGATACAACAAGAAGATTGAAAGAAATTACAGACAAACTGGGCACTACTTGCATTGAGAAAGCAAGATGTTATTATGAAGCATTGGAAGTGGCTCGTCAAACTCAGGTAGAAATCCATTGAGGCTCAATTTTTTATCATAGAAATAAAAACAAGAACTATTCGTTTGTATTTGTCATAAATATCATTTGAACATGATGCATATTTTATAAGATAGCTTTTTATCTTTTAAATTATTTTAATTTTATTACTCACAAAAAGCAAAACTCTTACAGGTGCAGTGCCAACAACAGGCACAACTATTTCAAAGGGCCAGTGAGATTCATGCAGCTGCGAAAGAAACAGTCGCTCTGGCAGAAGCGCGATTTATGTCTCATCAGCATGAGTGGAATTTCGACCAAGCGTGGCAGGATATGCTCAATCATGCCACTATTAAAGTAAGCATCAGAGTAGAACGTTTAGCGTGTAGTAACGGGCGTTACAAATTCAATGACAACTCTTTCAAATTATTGCGAGAAATAGAAAAAAATATACTCGAAAGTTTTTTGAGCTCAAATAAATAATAACGTTCCAAGTTGATTTAATAAAAAAGAAACAATGAGATAAAATGAGATATTTTGCATCAAGGTCATGGACGCGGAAAATCAGAAAGCCGAATGCGGTCGAGAGCATCATCGCAGAGCAATGCTGTTTCACGACGCGGAAAAAAGAGTCCTGCAATTGGAGGAGAAGCACAGACGTGCGATAATAAAAGCAAGGCCGTATTTCGAGGTGAAGACCCAGTGCGATCAGATGCTGGCGACGCAAAAGGAGAGAGTGGAATATCTGCAGCAAACCATTAAGGAAACGAAACGCAATTACGCAATGAGTCTTCGGACATTAGAGGAGATTAGTAATCAGATACATCAGCAACGAAGAGATTATGGTAATTCAAAACACTTAGACGCGCTTGAGGAAAGTTTTAGTCGAAGTTTTTTTGCTAGATAAATAAAACGATTTGTATTTTGTTTTTTTGTTTTTTTCAGACATCGTGGCTAATGGGCCGCGAGAACCTGGCGTCGGTGCCGAGCTCATCGGTTCCGACATATATCAGAAATATAAAAACCATCTTCGTAGTCCCGACAGTCGCAAAATGTCCAACAGGTGTGCCGAGAACAGGATAGATGAGAAATTGCACGATATCGACGTGAGTAAAAATTTACAGAAGCCCGGTTCGGCGAAAGAAGACGTGGAACACCTCGAGAAAAGATCCGTCGACGGCAGTGAAAGCAAGTGCACGCAGTGGGAACTGGAGTTACAGGCCAGTATGGAGAAATTGAATTGCTCGTCGATCGAGAATTCGTTGTATGTCAAAGAGCAAGACGAAGTGCCAAGTTCTTCTTCTGATTCGCGAGATCCCGACGTCGGGACGCGCTACAACCTCCTACCTGCAGAGTTATCTGAGCCACATAGTTCAAATCGATCTTCATCGTCGACCAAAGAGCCGGAAACGTTTCTCGGCAGACCGTTGCAGAGATCGTGTTCGACGCAGAATTCGACACTGCGTGAAACATCAACTACGATCTCCCCAAAGAGCGATATCTCAAAATCACTGAACAATAGTCCGATAAATAGAAATTTATTTAATCTTGAAAGTAGAAATGTTATGGAGAAAACGGGAAGCGCGGATGCATCGAAGTACGTGCCAAACAACATTTCTCAATTTTATATTCAGAATGAGAACGCGCAGAACGAGAAGGCTATTGATCAACAACGACCCGCGAGCTCGCAAGATAACGGGACGATGTTGTTGCGATCCAGCTCTGCGAATATCTCGCAACACGCATCGTGCAGCGCCGCGTCGAGTCCGGGAAAACTGACGCTGTCCGCAGACATTGGCGAACGAAAAATTGGAAAATCGGAAAACCGGGCGAGTAACGTCAACAGTATTAAAGAGTTACCGTTGCTGTCGCTCTTCGGATCAACGTCGGCGTTAACGACGTTGATCAAAGGCAAGAGTTGCAGCATGATCGACTTGGATGGTAAACCGGGTCTGAAGACGTTGCTGGACAAGTCTCGCCTGGGCAACATCCGGGCGGTGAGCATGGAGAGACTGGCGAATGTGAGACACAACGTGATCAACAATTATGTAGATACCAAGACGAACGACGTTACGTCAAATGAGTAACGATGTAGAATAATAATAATAACATAGGAAACTACCGATTACTTGTGATAAACAATTTGAGTGTTTACCTACGCGTAAGTTAGTAGAGAATTGTGTCAAGGAAGCTCAAATTCTATCGAGAAAACATTTTTTTTTTTTAGCGATAGCGCTTTAATTTAAACGATACGCTAAGGCTTTCATATACTTTTTTTTGAGAAGTTACAATTTGCAACGCTATCAGTTACGTGTTGCTTACGTTAATTGCGTGTAAACTTACGCGAATTAAGTATCTCCTCGAGGAGAGATGGACTCCTCGTTCGGTCTATCTTGGACGACGACGTTCTTCGCGGGGAGAAGCAAGAAAACGAGTGTCCATCTTGTCATCCGGGATGACTGAGCGAGTATCGAGGAGTCTTGATTAATTATTAATACATCCGCGCTTGTAAATAAACGTTGAAAGTTCAAGTTTGTCGCGACTGCGATCGCAGTCGCGTACGTATGAATTAATTAAACATACAGATCCACGCGAATCCACTATTTCCAGACACATTTGTTCTCGAAAAAAAAACTGACTAGACGATGTAAGCGTCATATCTCGTTTACTATTTTCTAATCTTTTATATATATATATATATATATAAATATATATATGTACATGTGCTTTTTTAAATAAACAAAAAAAGAAAGAAAAACGTTCCTCGCGACAAACAGTCATTCACACTCGTGTGAACTTCTTCCGAATCGCGAAATTGTAAGTTGTCTCGTGCGAACGAAAGTTAACATTACAAACAAAAGCGACGTGTAATTTTTTTCGTGTGAATTTGTTGTCTTCTTGCGAGCGCAAAGATGTGAGAAAAATTTTTTGTAACCAATTGTCGCGCGAGGTTTCGCTTTTCTTGATCTATATATTCGGCAGTGCTACACACTTGTGTACATCACATAGATAATAGATACGTCTGCGTGTGCGTGTGCGAACGTAATATTCCACGGATAAAACATAACGACTGTGGTGTAGAGCGTTGATGTCTTTACATATAAAGTTGCGCTTTTCATTGTTAAGATATTGAGACAATTGTCGATATGTACAACTTCATGCGCAGAGAAGTTGTTGCAAAAGTTGAAGGTCAATGACTTGATATCGCGCCTCGATAAAAAGAAGTGTGTGTTTCTATTTAAGTCGAGAGATTGCGAAAGGGAGTCTCTGTAAAAAAAAAAAAGAAAAAAAAAATTACAAAGCGGACGAGGCATCGAATTATTTTGCGGCGATATTGCGCTAACATCACCGCGTTCCTTTTGTTGTTCCGAGAAACGTCAAAATGGCCTCGTATCTTTTCATTTAAATAACCGCACACATCGAGCATCTTCCGGCTCTGAACCAAATGTGTAAAATTCTCTTGAACTAAATCACAGCGGAATCGAGAACGCTCGTCACGTGGACTTGACGCGATCGTCGGAATAACACTCGCGTCATTCGAGTCCTCTCAAAAATATATATATAAAAAAAAAAAAACACCGGTCGCTCACCTCTCAATTCTGCAGAGAGATAATCGCGAAGAAAGGAAAAAAACGTGTCTCTGACGCGGGTAAGCTCTTTCCGATAAACATTAATCATTCTCTTCTTCAGTGGCACATATTAACGTTTAAATGACAGATTGTTTTATTTGTCAACGTTCGAATTATCAATAACTCTGATAGCACATTAACGTCTGTGTCGAAAGTAACAATTTTGTCGTCGAAACTAAAACGCAGCGGTCGATTTGTCGGCAAATTTTTTTCTCACACTTTGCCGGAAGGAAAAAAAACGCATAAACGTTGCGTTGTAAAAACAAGTTTCTTTTTTCGTGCCGCAGACACAACTCGAGTATCAGACACCGGAAATTGCAATAATATAATTACGAGGATATATACAGCGTCTCGCTCGTGACGAAGATCGGCCGATCGACGGCGACGCGCGTCATCGGCGAAAGGTTATCGGGACGCGAGACCGATAAAAGACGCTGTGTGCCGACAAACCCGGCCGAGATGCTTCGCGAAGAAACGGATAACGAGAGGCTCGATTGTGCGGTCCCCAAAGCTGACGTCCGCGCGATAAACAATCATCGTCGCAAGGCATGTGTTACTATCTTGTACACACGAGACTACGCGGACGACAAAGCACACATAAGTCGTCTCTCACTTGGGATTTGTACGATAAGAACAAATCGGAGAACAACAGCTCTCTTATCGTAAACGTCTTATAAAACCGTCATATGAATTGTTTCAATTTATTCTGTGAAAGATATATAGTTTCAATTATTTCACTGTGTCAAATGCAATTTGACATTGCATATAAAAGACATGATGTGTTTTAACAGACGTATGTTAGAAAATAATTTGTATTTTATTAAGTTAATTTTATTAAGTTAATTGTAAAAAATATTGGACGAGAAGAGAAACATGATATGCGTTGCAGGGATTGAATTGTCTCGATCGACAATTTTCGGACAGTGTCCACAACATGGTGCAGAAGAGAAAAGAGATTTGCGCTGCGGAGGACGACGAGGATGAACGGGAAATTGACGAGAACCGAACCGAGAAAGAGGACGCGGAAATGACACGGAGAACGGACGCGAACAAAGAGAGCGAGGAACGGGAAGACGCGCAAATTGCGGAATGCGCGATTTGTCACGTTCACGTCGACGAAACCAATTTTGGCAGGAGTGTTGTCGTCGATTCCGAACAGAATTCGCGCTGTCCCGAGAGATATCTGGTGTGTCAACGTTGCGTACGAAAAATCTCCGTTCAATCAGGTCAATAAAATCTCTCGGCCGACTTCGCGCGTCGTTCTCTTCGTCGAGAACAGAAGTCGAATTTCTTATCGAAAACGGATCGAATCGAGCAGCAGCGATTTTATCGAGTCCAACTCTGTTTACTTCTTTTTTTTATTTATCTTATTTTTCTTTCACACATCGAGAAACCTGCATGTCAATTTTCACAGGCGCGCAGGAGCAGAAATCGCACGCGAGTTTCTCGGTCAGGAACAGAGACGACAGTTGCGACGATCGCGCGCGTTCGAAGAAGATTTACGACTCGCCGATGTACCTGCAATTCCAATCCCGTTCGGTGTCGGACGCGCGTCGCGACGTTCGTAGATACACGACGCTGTTCGCGCGAAAAAGCAGCGAGGCGATAGATTCGGACGCTGGCTCGCACGTGGCCGATCTGTGGCGGGAAGAGCAATCGGATAGTTACAGAAGACAGTGCCAACAGCAGTACGGCTGTTGCAACCTGATGACGAGAAGATACAACGCGGCGGACGGATCATGTAATTCCGAGATCAAGACGAAGAGTTACTTTCTCGCGTCCTCGGTCGAACATTCGCGCAAACCCATACGTTGCCCGCGTATGGACTGTTCGGTGAACGTAGCCTTCTCGGCGCTGACCCATCACTTTCTCTTTGATCATCCCGAGGTGCCTATTCTCAGCGTGGAGCCCGGTGCCGAGAGCACGCTCATCGTCAGCTACGACGCTCTCTCTTGCAACTCCAGCCGGTGTCTGGCCCTTTTGCTGGTGTCCGGGAAGCTGTCGTTAGTACATGACGTAATCTATGAATGGGGGGAATAAAATTGTGATAAAAAAAAAAACGAAATGAATCATCTTCTCGCGTAATTTTCAAACTCGCGACCCACAAATCACTAATAGCAGAAATTTCTATCACAATAAGAGATTCCGCAGCGAGACTATTCGGCGGCAATCAGATAAACCCGAAGTATCGAAATCGGCTGCCCCTGCCGGTGTTGGCCGCGCGTTTGCACAACAATCGCGGTTACGCGTCTTGCGAGGAGATCCACGCTGGCGGTGAGGGCCAGTGCGAGAAAGACGTGATCGTCGCCTGGGTAGCGGGACTGGACGTCGGCGACACGAACGACAGACTTCGGTGCAGCATCCAGGTATAAATCGCTATATTTTGAGAAAACACCGCGCGACGATGTTTCACCGTCGATTTGCGCGTTATCAGGCCGTGGACAACATCGAGAACGGAGGATTCCGATCGCTCACGTACACGGGCCCGGTCATGTCCCTGAGAGCCGCCCAGTGTCCGCGCGATGTCTTCCTGGCCGGCGACTGTATAGTTCTCCACGAAGGACTGATCAGCCACATCACTTCCGGCTGTACCAGTCTCAATGTAAATGTTATTGTACATTGAAAAACCTGTCACGCTACATGATGGTTGTGTCCTTTAAACTGTAAGTACTATTGAAAATATGTGTGTCCAATATTATAAATCACGAGGAACCGCAGTAAACAAATGGACGAAAACAATCTGAGAATTAACGTCGTATGTGAGAAAACGTTACAATATATTTTGTGTAAAAAAGTGTGTATAAAAAGTACGTATAAATGAAGACAACGGTGATTCGCGTACGAATCATAAGCTAGTCATGGCAGGTGGTCGCGCGTACGCCTTAGGAATGAAACCGTACTTGCGGGTTTTGGGCGCGTAGGCCCAGAGCCAACCGTCCACCGTTTGATTTCCCAAATCCGCGTAGATCCAGTCCGCCCGTTTCACCGACAGATCGTCCGGCGCCTGCGCCTTGTAGTCGTAAAGCACCACCAGTTCCGTGCCGGCCGTGTCGTCCCGGAAATCTCGCATCCCCTTTTGTTGCAGCGCGTCGCCACCCGTTATGTTGCCTCCCTTG
Source organism: Pseudomyrmex flavicornis (assembly GCA_014825475.1). Taxonomy (NCBI): domain Eukaryota; kingdom Metazoa; phylum Arthropoda; class Insecta; order Hymenoptera; family Formicidae; genus Pseudomyrmex; species Pseudomyrmex flavicornis. The sequence goes on from QVNW01000248.1 coordinate 33,248, forward strand.
CCTGCGAGATAAATGAAAAAAATGCGAAAAATATATAAACGGGATTCCGCAGAACGGGTCGAACTTTTGTCGATTTACGCGTTTTCTGAAATTATATAATTTTTCCAAGACGGATTTAACTGTCAAATGGAGGAATCCGAACCTGAACTGTGAATCTCCGCGGACACTGTGTTCGTAGTGGCGGTGGTGCTCGTCGTGGTGGTCGTTGCGTAAGAATGGAGAACGTGGCCCGGATAAACAAAACCGGACGGCACGAAACCCTCGTTGCCGTCGCAGTGTCGCAACACCCAGAACCAATCCGGATCGTCGCGATTCAGCACCGTTACGAATTCGCCTCTCTCGACACTGACGTCGTTCTCATCTCGCGCTACAAATGTGTAAAGGACGATGTATCTTCCGGCCGACGGATCCTGTGGGAATTTATAAAAAATAGAGGCGCGAAGTTTTGTTATATTGTTTTTTCTTGGTATTGTTTTTAAATCGAAATTTTCTGCGGCGTTTCTTGAGCGATACCTTGAAGAAAGGATGCACATCCGGCTGAGACGATATGGTCTGTATAGAGTTCTGCGATTGCGTGATGTTGGAACGAGTCACGTCCGTGTTCGCGTTGTTATTTCGCGCGTAGCTCTCGCAATCCGACGCGGATCCGGTGTCGGTCTGCTGCATCTCCTGCAGACGACCCGCGCTAAGAAGATCGCAGTCGTTCTCGCTGGATCGCGGCAGCTTTTTCTTCACGTTATTCAAACTGGCGAGCGTCAATTCCGCAAGCTGCGACGTGTACGGCGTGCAATACGAGTGCGGCACGAAGCCTTCCATACGCGTGTCCGCCGCTATCACATACACCCAATCGTTTTCTCTATAAAGCACGTTCACTACCTGCAAAAAAACCACGCAAATGTCGCCGCTGTACAAACGCCAAGATACAAATTTTTTTCTCCAACGAGAAAAAGAAGATCGTCGCCGTTTTCCTGTGATGATCTTTCTCCACAAGGAAAAGAGACGAAAACCAGAGCAAATTCCGTACACGCGCGAATCGCTAACCTGGCCCCTTTTGACCTGAAGCTCGTCGTCCACGCAGGGAGTAAAATCGTGCACGATGACCATTTTGCTGTCCGGAGAGAGTCCATTCTCCTTCTCGATGCCGACCCGCACGAGAGTCTCGATACTGGCGCTACCGGTGATCCGGCCGGGTGGCAGCGGTACCCTAGTGTTTTGGCCGAGTCCTGTGCCGCCGACGCAGTCCTTCTCCAAATTAAAGTTATGCGCTCCGGCTGATGAGGAATCAATTTGTTACTTGCGATTGTTTGTGAACAACAAACAAAATGAGCGCGCGCGAGAGAGAAAGAAAGAGCAACGGAGAGAGTTGTGGAACGCGCGAAGTAATTTTTTCGATAATAAAATAACGCGGCTCTCGTAATTTCTAAACAATTAAGAAATAATGAGATAGGGAATAGAGAGATTTTATATATAATTTACTATGCGTGCGAGGGAGAAAAAATTTCCGCATTTTTACGTGTAATAAATACAATCAAAGTTGTGCGTCGCTCGAATCGGTCCAGATCGCTTCCCGGAGGTTTTTTAACTGGAAGCCGAATAACCGGTCTCGAGCAACAGGTGATCGAACCGACGGTGACATTTGGATAGCTCTCTCTCTCTCTCTCTTTCTCTCTATCTGTCTCCGTCTCCCTTTCTCCCGTTCCTCTTTCTTTATCTCTCTTGTTCTGTGTCTTGCGAATTGTTACGCCGCTTCCTACTGGATTTTCTTGCTTCCTCTTTCTTTTCTCACGGTAAATGCCGTGTTTTAGCATAAGTTTTTACTTACATTTCTTCTTCTTTCCGCGACGTATGCGCACGGGACACAGGAAGGCCATTCTTGCCTTTCTGCGTTCGCGACGCGCTACCTGATTTTTCACATCTCCGACGACGTGCCGATCGGACTGCGCGTCCGCCTTTCTGCGTTGCGCGACGCAAAAGTAGATGAAATGATAGACGTGAAATGCGAAGAATGCGAAAGGGATCTCTTCTCTACGCACGATGAAAATGAGAGAGAGAGATAAGACGAGACAGCTGCGCGGAAAACAAGACACGCGACCGCCACTTGGAAATCGGAACACACGCGCGTCCCACGATAGCGAGCGGGTGAGTGTGTATATCCTCGACACAGGACGACCGCGATCGTGATTTAATCCTGGACACGGCAGGTAGAGAGCGCTACGGGATGACGCAAAAACCGACGCCGAGGTATCGCCGAAGACAGGCAGGTATATCGTCTCGGGTCGGTCTCCTCTACAAACAGGCAGAGAGATCGGTTTCGTTAATCTTTTTTTTTTTTTACCAAACAACTTGGCAGATAATAATCCTCCCTCAAAAAAATTCTTTCCACTGTTCGAACAATAAAGTAACGGATTAACATATGTGCAAACAATAACAATTAACATACAATTGAGTAAACCAAGAGATAAAAAAATTATACCGGTCGAAAACATTAAATATTTTAACAAGAAAAAGTAATTTTTTTTTTATCACAGATTTTTAAACGATAGGAAAACCGAAACGAGCAAAATTTTTTCAACATTTTCGAAGCGCATCGAAAACTATATCTTTTCTCGTTAAAAAGCGACAAGATCGTAATTTTCCAAGTGTTATCGCTTAAATTATCTTTCTCGTTTAATTGAAAAATTTTTTACACGTGTTCCTGAACCCACTATCTCTCTCTCGGACCGTGACAAAGCAACAGAAATGAGATACAGATCTTGCTCGAAACTTCTGCTTTTATTGTATTTAATTAATATATAAACGACGGTGGTATATTCGTTTCTTGCCTATATGTATATATAACAGAGCTCTCTTGACGCTTCGCTTAACAATTGCGGGTATATTTTTTTTTTTTTTTTTTTTTTTTTTCTTCACTGTGGAAAATAGTATATCGTATATGTACAATCGCATCGCAAAGTGGTGCCGAATATAATTTATATCATTTATAGTCGTTAGATTGCGGATTGACTATTTAGGGTCAGAGGGGTGTGTTATATGCTAACGTGTGTAACGTTTAATTAATTTCGGTTAAATATATGCGAGGAGACCGCAACGAAAAAAAAAAAAAACAAATGTTACGCGCACAAGTTTTACATATACATCAGTGTATGTACGTGCGTACACACGCGTAGATACACATATGGTAAGTAAAAAACTCGACGAAACAACAAAAAAAAGTATTGTCTTGCGTTGTGTTGTCTTCATGCAAAATTAATTTGTCGGTAAAACAATCAACGGTGATGGAGTTTTGTTGTGTTCGCCAAAGTATGCAAACAAACACACGCACGCACGCACAAACAAGTAATGAAACATGTACCGAGAGATAACGTAAATGCACGTGGTGTTCGCTTTCGCACGGCTCGTGTAATCGGAGTCGCGAGATTCTAACGGAAACTCGTCGTGTGTTGTTTCTCTTTTGTGTGCGTGAGTGTGTGTGCGTGTGAAATAGATATAAAATCGCATCGGTACAAAATCTTCCTTAATTTTTTTAAATAATAAACAGCGCAACTACACACACACGGCGAAGATGAGAACGAAAGAAACAAACAGGCCGCTCCTACGAATGTTGTTCTCTCTATTTTGTAACAAATCGGTGTGTGTGTGTGTGAATGTTGTTGTCGCTTTGTGTGCAGTATATATATATCTGTGTACAAATATATACATTCACATACATATGCAAACATATATATGAAATACACACGCGCGATCTGAAGGTGGATCCCGTGTGAGTAAAACGACACGCTTTGAAAGGGAGCCGCCGCTCGTTGTAAGCTAATTATTATTTTTTTTTCTTATTATGCCCTCGCGATTCTTACGAGACTACGTAAGGACGTAGAACACTTAAAGAGAAGGTCGATTAGAATCTCTCTTCGTTTTATTCTTCTTCTTCTCTCTCTTCCTCATGAGGTGAAGAGGAGGAGGAAGAGGAGGAGGGTAGTCAGGAGGAAAATTTACAAATTCAAGAGAGAGAGAACGAGAGGTCAGACTTTGTACTTTCGTATTGCACTTTGTTTGTGTGTGTATATAAATGTTTTTATAATATGACACCGCTCTGGAGAGAGTTTTTAAGAATAAACGCAATCCGCGTGAGACTCTTGTTTTTTTTTTTACTCTATAAATGTTCCGACACAAAGTTCGTAGTAACGCGATTAAGATAATAAATGAAGAGAGAGAGAGAGAGAGAGAAAGAGAGAGCGTAATTCGTGTGAGAAAATAAACACTGCTTCAAAGAACTTTGTCAAATTCTTTCCCTTCTCGCGCGATTGCCGAACGACAATTTCCACCACATTATGCAACTTCGCGCACTGTCCTAAAAACAAATTTAAACAAATATCTCCCGACATAACTTTTCGGACACCTCAAAAGTGTCGTTCGCACCTCATCGAAAAACGACGAGCAAGAATCGTCCGGACGACGACGTCTTAAAAAGTGATTTTTTTCTCTTTTTTTTTTGTTTTTTAACTAACGCTTCACAAATTTTTCGAATCGCCTAAACAACGTTCTCAAAAAATCTCTAAAAAGTCTAAAAAGGAATGTCTAAAAAGATATCTAAACGGTGCCTCTCTTTTTGTTCAGAGGGAAGGAAGGGGGAGGATCAACACCGGGAAAAAGATTTAAACAATATCTCCAAAATTTTGGAAACGCCTAAAATATTGTGTCTATAAACCGACGCCTTACACGTACGAAACAAATATTTATCACGTCTAAAAAGATCTCGTATCGTGCTGAAACAACAAATCGTCTCCAAGAACGTCAAAAAATGTAATAATATCAAAGGGGATTTGCTTTTCGAAAGGAAATTTTCGAAGAAGACACTCGAGATGTTCTTTACACGCACATGCATTCTCTCTCCGACGCGTTCCGAGAGCAGCTTACACTCGAATTAGCATAGACACGGGGTTTGTTCGGAACGTTCGGAAATTTCGAATCGTCACACACAGAGAAACTGTATATATGCGTGTGTGTGTGTGTGTGTGTGTGTGTGAGCGGGATCTCCACCCGAGAAACACGCGACTTGAAACGCGATTTGTATCGCGCCGCGAAGTTTTCTCTCCTCGTCGAAATTAAATGACAATCGCGTAAATACGGACGCGCGAACGAATTTACACACACTCGGAACGATAATAGCTACGGTGATAAGACGCTTCGTTTGCCGGACGAATGATCGAACATAAATATCGCAACGATTGCGATTCGAGTGTGTTTCGAGAGATGAAACATCCAATTGAAAGAAAACACGCGCGCGCGCGCGCGTTAAAGGATAAACACGAAAGACGACATGCACGCACACGCACACGAGATCGTGTAATCTCAGCTACAATCCGCGTATTCGACAGTCAGACTAAACATCATAACAACAGAGATAATACCCGCTGTGTATGTAACGCATGAATAAAAATCGCTTCCGACTTTGGCTCTGCTCGTCTCATTTATAAAATCGACAATGTTGCTCATATAGCGACAAAAACACGCGATGTGTATGTGTGTATGTGTATGTGTGTGGACTTATACATCAGAAACACACGTTTTGAATATCGCGCACGTAAATTATACATACGTGGGTGTATTTTTTTTTTTTTTTAATTTTTTTCACTTAAGATCAGACATCGATGGATCTCTCTTCTTCGTTTTTCTGAAATATTAATTTTTCACATCCCTCAAAATTCTCCCTCACACACACATCAGCAATCCTCGTGAGAATTAACATACGTGAGATGATGAAAAATACACATCTTGAGTCGTCGTGGCAGTTCGCGCAGATTTTCGCGTACGAAAACCGATTGACTTCTATATGCGGACTTTGAAAATGTATTTTTTGAAACCGAGCTGTATTACTATCGTGTTTAGGTATCATTAAACGAATTACATTCGTTTTGTTTTTACATACTAGATAAATTCTACGATAACCTGTGTATATATATATATATATATGTATATATATATGTATACAATGTACGTATATGAAAAACGAATCTATTACATTTCTCTTTACTTTAGGTGGGCTGCTTACATTATCGTAAACATTACAAATGTAACGTACCTTATCTATTGAACAAGTGTTACAATAGGACGCGTATGTGTACGCACACACATATATGTGTGTGTACATATACGCGTGTAGTGTATTCTATATAAATGTATTCTACGTCGTCGAGAGAAAAATTACTTCGCGCATCTTCCCATTAAAACAGATTGCTTTGAAAATCCAACACATTCGCTCTATCCACAAATGCGCATCGAGTAATACACACTCGCATGTTGAGTTCTTCTTCCTCTCTCTCTCTCTCTCTCGCAATATAATTCACACAATTCCGCGACTTTATGCAAACGTTACTGGCACTGTTTACTACCGTAAAAACAAAAAACAAAAAAAAAATAAAAATAACGCAATAAAGAAAGAAGGAAAGAAAAATGTGAGAAATAAAACGTATGTACGGATGAGATCTTCGAAGCAGTCTCGACGTACGCACGCGCGTGTATCTTTTCGCAATACACGATCATGTGGTTTGCAATAATCATCACGTTTCGCGCTACACAATGGAAATATATAATGCGCGCGTGTGTGTATATATTACATACATATATATATACACGCGAATTATATATTGTTATACAAACTATATTCATATCGCCGGGTATACATGAGTATAATGTATGCAAACGCGCGTGTCATGCAATCCCCGATCTTAACCGACTCGTGAGTCCACGACCGATCGAATGCGATGCGGTCGATTTAAATTGTCAGATTTAAATTGTTTCGCGCGACCGAGACTCAAAGATGCTTTTATATAAATATATACACGGTTCGCGCGATACGTGTGTAACAAGTGTGCACATTCTGTTTTTTTGTTTTTTTTTTTTTTCAAATCGGTGATCGCATTTATCAATTCTCCGTAATGTAAAAATATATTCAAGCGGCGAGTATATGATAAAAACACTTGCAGCGTCGTATGCAAAGTAAATAAAAAAAAAAAAAAAAAAAAAAAAAAAAAACAAACGTTTTCCTGTATCACGCATTTGAGTGATTACGTTGTAATAAATGACAACAGAGCAATATATCGCTCTCTTGCGCATATATAATATATATATATATATATATCTGGTATATATGTGTATTTTTTCCTGCTTATATCTACACACATTCTCGTTTTTTTTTGTTTTCTTTTTTTGTTTTTTTTTTTTATACACGTGCTTGCTGTTCATGTTTCGGTGTGTACATATACTTCGTAGATATATATATTTTGAATATATATTAAAAAAATCTATTTCCCTTTACATTATATATTATATATGTAGTAGAGCGTGTATATAATATAAACTTGATGCACAGACATTCGCAAATATATATGGAATACATTTTCTGCATGCGGGACAAAATTTAAATCTCTTTTTCGCGCGTTTCCTGCTTTTTCACTTTCTCAACAATCGAATCGCGTAATATAGAAATAACAAATAAAAAAAAACAAAAAAAAAAGAATATCAGCAATAAAGAAAATATAATGTGTGACAAACATGATTTTAACACTCGGTCTCTCTGCTTGGACTGAATATCTCGATCAATTTTATATTGATAGCGTTTAATTTTTCTTTTCGAATCTTAAAAACCGTTTTGAGTAATTTCTCGTCGTGGTGACAATACGCTATCTCGACACGATAAACGATCAATAAGATAACTGTCTCGGTCGTTGAGCCACACGTCTCAATAATAGGTATGTGTTAAGAAATATTCTGAATACATACGCACCTAAAAACAATATAAAAATATATATTTCGCTCTTTGAAGAAATATATTTATTTTTAAAATTAAATTAAAGTTACAAATTAGCTAATATTTAATAAAAATTGTGATTTATTTCAAAACAAAGTGATTTAATATTGCGACAGTTATCTTATCTCCTATCTTTCCTTCTTTCTCTCACATGCACACAGACACACACACGTACACAGGCAGACAGACACAGCAGTAGGACCAGTATAATTAATTAAATACTAAACTGATATATGCCAACAATAAAATATACAAAAATTGAATATAAATACGCATCTATATATTACAAGAATGTAACTCTTCCACAGCTGCGAATATAGATAAAAAATACTGTACATAATTTAATAACAAAACTTTAATGTAATCTCAACAGAAGTTTATGTACAGCTCGCGCGTTTACACATGCATATAAATTTAATTGATACAATTCTCGCAATGCTTTCGATACTTCCCCGACATCGAAAAAAAGCATACGTGTGCATACACACGTTTAAAACTATAAGAACTCTTTTAGTTTCATAAAAAAAAAAAAAAAAAAAAAAAAAAAAAAAAAAAAAAAAAAAAAAAAAAAAAAAAAAAAAAAAAAAAAAAAATCGTTGACGATCTATCTTACAAAGTGTCATTTAACAAATTATATGTGTGTTCTGCCGTTAGGAAAATTAAACAATTTCGATAACGACAATTCAATTGCCGATGCAAAAACATTCCAACGCAGTATTACCAACAACAATTCGAGTTATGGTCCTACTGTTCGTACAAAGAGAAAAAAAAATAAGGAAACTTTCCCGTCGTCCTCATTAGGCGTGGACCGAGCTTCGAAACAAAGCAGATTCCTTCTTTTTTTTTTTTTGTTTTTATCACAAGATTGTAATCGCGGCAATTTCGTGTAGCGGAACGCGTGTAGCGTGACGTTCTAAATATTACAATGTAGTACAATTTGTTGGAACACACCTAGGTTTTTTATGTTTACAACATACCTAGAATAACAATATAGCACCTAGGGTTTTTGTACTTTAGCATTATTTCCTTCGTCATGATGAGTGTAATTAATTATTACGAATACATCTATATGTATATATATATATGTATATATATAACGCCAAGTTGTATATTTACAATGTACGCGATCGTGACTACAAAGATTTGAATGGAAAGCACAATCTCTAAATTAATTTTACTATAAATTGTTTTTCTCTTTCACTCATTCGCTCGCTTTCAATCGTATGTATTTTTATTTCTCTTCCTTCATTCAACAGAGAGGGATCAAAATTATATAATCGTAAAAACAATCTCGCATTGTTTTTTTGTTTTAATATGTACAAAGTAATGTGTCTCGTTGTTAAAAGTAATTTGTTTTTTTTTCTTGGCGCGGTATTATCTCTCTTAGATCTATATTTCTCTCCCTTGTCTCGTGTATGATACAATATCTACATTTCGATTTTAATGAAAAAATCGATCGATACAAGTATACTTGACGTAGCTGTCCAACTTGCGACACATATTGGTGCTTTTGTCACATCTCCCACATCGGAAAGTATCCGCTGATTTTGTTTTTCAAATCCGTCTCGTCCACGATCGGAAAACAAGCGCGATCCAACAATAACTTGTCTTCGAAGCGCATGTATCGACGATACGAAGAAAGACGCGTGTGTGCCTTTCGTTAATATTCGCGATAATGCAAACAGGAAAAGGATGTGTCTACCACACATAGATTGCATTCCGATTGCGTTCACTGCCAGTGTCAAGAACGCGACGTCACAAAGTAGAGTTTCATATATGCAAAAGGGTTTTTTTTTATCTTCAACAAATTAGATTAAAAACTGTTTTACATGATATAGTTTGCTTTTTTTTTTTTTTATGTGATATAAAACGTGTCAAGATTGATTTGACGCGGCAATTACGGGGTTAAAGTTGATGATGATGCTGCAATCAGAAACTCTTTTGACTTTGCACAAGAGACATAACTACTAGCGATAATGTGAGAAAAAATCTATTAAATATAAATGATTTATTAATCTTAGAACGATTATAATTCAAATTTTTTGTCATAATTATCAAGACTAGACTTATGTACAAACAGAATTGTTTTTTTCCACGTGAGTCACGTGGAACGCCGTTTCCTTCTACTGCGAACGTCTTACTTTTAAGCGAGCAACGAAAGCAGAAAGAAACGCAGAAGACAAGCTATCTCTCCAATGATGATGAGTCGGCTGGTCGGTTTGAACCTGGAAAAGCGCAAGCGCAAAAAGTTGCTGCAGCCCAATATTTCCAGTTGGACAGCACGTGGTTTTACTCAGTACAAACTCCAAAATAATAACGTATCGATATATAACATTCAAAGGCTCGTCGCGTATCACATAAACCTAGATAATTTATCGTTTCGTTTAGAATTGTAATATATATACCTAAAGTACTAAATTCAGTGCACGCTTATTCGACCAACGGATGAGCGTCATCGCGATAATCGCTGAGCAGTTGTGTGTTTATATGCGTGTTAAATGAGTTTCCGCATTATCTCCCAATCACTGATCCGACTCTTTATTAGTCGCTAGCACGCAAGTAGCAGACCCAGACTCTTTATTGTCTGATGATAAACTCGCAGCGTCAGCATCCTCGCTAACGGTTTCAGTGCTGTCAGCCGCACTAGCTCGCGGTGCCGTTGCTGTCACTTCTTCCTTCTTGTCTTGGGTCTCACTAGTGACAACAGCGGAGTCGACAGCGGCGGCGGCGGCAGCGGCAGCGGCGGCCTGTTGTTGCTGCTGCTGCTGTAATTCTTGCCTTTGCAATTGACTACGCAGTTTCGAGATTTCGCGCTTGTCAGATCGCCGAAGTCGTCGAAGCTGCGCGTTTTCCAACATCATAAGACGTGCCAATTCTATTACATCCTGTGGCACATGCAACGCTCTTAATTGCTCTTCAAGGTCGGTCTTGGGTGACTCGGAGTCGCTATCCGATGAGTATGCCGAGGGAGTGCCACCGGAAGAGGCAGCCAACGAAGGTGGTCCCACGTTCACCGTGGACGACGTAACTGCCGCGCTCTCTTCCTCCTCCTCGCCCATCTTCGACGTTTTATGTTCTTTTGGCGGTGTCGCTTCTTTCTGTCTTCTATCCTCGGATACGTAATAAGTCGGATAAGAATTGACAGCGGGTGCTTCCTGACTTGGCGATTTCTTTTCCATTTTGACGTTAACCGACGAGAACGGCTGTTCCTGCTTCTCGTTAATAGGGCTCGACAAACGATGATTATTGTGACAGCGTTGCTCGTGGTAATGCCGTCGCTGTTGATGATGAAGAGGCGGTATCTGAGCAAGCGTAGGTACGGGTGCCAGCGCCACGTTAGGCTGAAAGTGTGGCTCGAAACGTTCGCACTCTGAAAGCGGAATAACCCGTTCGGGATTCTGCAGCACAGGCGGACCACGACTGAGATATGGAGGCGCCAACGATGAGCTGTAAATAAAGGCGTTAACAAAATAATCGTAATCAAGTTGTAGCAGAATACTGATTCCATAAAATTCAAACAATATTTTTGCGAGCACAGATAAAAGGCCAATTCAGGTCGAAGTGTTAGTGTATGTTAATAGTTTTTTTTTAATCAGAGCCAAAAACCAAACATTTCAATCGTATATTAAATCTTCTTCAGTGATTAACCAAGTAAAATGTACGAACATTTCTAAATAATCAGCTATGACACTTACTTGGCTCTGAGCTTGCAATTGCCGTTCCAAGGCCGAAAGGCAGATGCACCTCTGGCTAACTCGATAACCGCCCACTGAAAATACGGATCGGTCGCGGACATTTGGGACACATGATGGTACATTCCCAATCCGTTGGCATTGTAGATTCCAGCACAGTCATCCTTTCCTGGATCTTTCTTTGTGCGTTTGGCTAATCTTTCGTACTCGTTTCGTAGCTGAAAAAAGTACTGTAATTTTCGCAAATATAAACAAAACAATAAATCTCAATTAAAAGGATAGTGTTCAAATAGTAACATACATACCTCTAGCTTTCGTTTGGTGTTTGACGAGAGAGGCCTGTCTTTCAGTTCACGAAAAAGAACGAGCGACTTGTTGTAGTGCTGCTGATCGCGACAGAGCAACAGATAAGACCGCCAATTCGCCGAATCGAAACCCCAGTGGCAGGTACGATTTTCCAAGGATCTGTGAGCGTGTCTCACGAAACGCTGAGGAGAGAACTGATAGCCGCATTCCAGACACTCGATACACGGCGAGTCATCCGTTGCGAACAGCTCCGCGTCGAAGATGCCCTTGCACTTGCCAAAACACTCGTGGTACACCTTAAACTTAACGATAGCCTCTTCCTCGTCTTCATTCTTGCCGCACATCTTCTTGTCAAGACAATCCTGCACCTGACCGATCTGGGAAGACTTGCACGAATCTGTCCGTAAGAGCAAAGCACTGACGAGCCTTTCGGCGTCGGTCTGAGTGATGAGACCGCAGGACGGTGCGTTGTGCGGCAGAATGCCGGACTGTTTCAAACCCTCTAGCTGATCGGGCGTGCAGCGCGAACAATAGATCTGCAGCTCGTCGCACACTTGATTGATCTGCTGCAGAGTGAAATCCTGTAGCACGGTGTTCAGGATCTGTGGTAAACATAACCTCTTCTCGCCACCGACCTCGAAGCACGAGATCCTCTCGCCCTCGAGAACGGTCTCGCGTCTCTCGGAACGGCTCTGATCGGGCGCCGTCAGTATCGGTATCTGGAACTCGAGCTCGCGCTTCTCGCACGCGCTCTTCAGACGCTCCGTCGTGGGACGATCCTCGTCCGAGTCCTCGAGCGAGCAAGGCGCTTTTGTAACAGGCGTCAACGGACGCGTCGACGTCTCGCGGCCTTCCTTCTCGACGACAATATCCTTTGGCTCGCCGGGCGACTCCAAACCGCAAGTAACCGTCGGACGACTCGCCGGCGGCGAGAAGCACGGAATCGCTGACTGCTGTTCGTGGAGCAGAACCGATTTGTCCAGCAGAGCGGAGCTGGGACCCTGCAGACTCTTCACAGCTGACAGCTGATAAGTCTCGAGCACTTTCTCTAATTTTAATTGCGGACTGTATGACTGACTGGTGGCAGTGTTAACAGATAATAGTTTCGCCATTATTATTAGTATTATTATTGTTGTTGTTGTTGTTGGTTGTTGTTGTGATTGTTATTATTACTGCACGTGTATTTCGAACGTCATCAATGATGAGAACAAGCAAACTGAGAGCCAGTTTAAACGTATGTGTACACCCTCGGTACTCGGGTATGACAAGTATTTTACGTTCCTTGATATTGCGCTGCGCGCACACACACAAACATACACTCACGGTATTTATATCCTTCGACACTGTTCACGTTCGCGTTTTTCTTTATTATTTATGTCGCGAACGCCGGAGCAGGACACGGACACTAGAACAACTGGCACACGTGGGCTTCCTCGCGATCCCATTTCCATGTCACTTGACCCCGGTGTATTGTCGTCGCGAATGTCGCTGTTGCAACGCGGTTCTTCTCGTCGTCTCCACCAAGCTGCCGCGCATTAACGCACCATGCTGAATCGCGAGGCAAATCCATCTCTCTGTTGTGCCAAAAAAAAAAAAACGGGGGGCTTCTCGCTCCAACCCCCAAAGGGCCGCGTTTTTTTTTGTCTCTTTTCTCTTTCTTTCTGTCTGTTCCTCGCGCTCTTTCTTTTCTTCGTCGCTACGCTCTCTCTCTCTCTCTCTCCCGCGAGAGAGTTAACGTTTACCGCGTCCTTCCTTCCTCCCTATATTCGTTCCTCCCGCCGCTGCCATACGCCGCTGACGAAGACAACGATGCGACTACCGCCGCAATTCGCAATCCGTCGCGACGCCACCACTTCGACACACATGATAAAGCCCCTCTTCTTTCTCTCTCTCCTCGCTGTCTGCCGTGTCTTCTCTCTTCTCCTTCCCTCTTCTGTTCTTTGTTCGCGAATTCCTCGCTCTGCCTCTCTTGCGCTTTCGCGGTAGAAAAAAAATCGCGTTTACGCCGAGATCCGCACGCACTGTCCTGTCCTCCGTTCCGAGTCTCCTCAAACGAGAGAGCCGCAACCTCCTCCTTCTCCTCCACCGCCTCGCAGTCAAGTTCCCTCCGATTCCTCTACCTACTCTCCTGTCTCTCCCCTCTCGCTCTCCCGGGTCTCGCCGTTTCTCTTGCCACCTCCTTCTTCTTCTTTCTCTCGTCCTACCGCAGCGACGACGAGGGCTTTCAGCGCGATGTGTTCACGTATAGCCGTAAATTCGATGCGCGACGAAAACAGTGGACTCGAGTCGCGCAGCGGTCACGGATATAGCAGCAGGCCGATGATCCATAACGAACCCCGAGCTGAGTCGTACGAACCTCCAATCGAAACGCCAATCCCGAATATGTGACACATGTCTATCTATTTATCCTTCGTACTCATTGCACGTTTACTCACGTTGTGTGCGATGCGCGAACACATTCACACATACACATACACACACATGCACACATACACACACACGCACACACACACATATACGCGCGTGCGTGTTTCTATTTATCCATCCTTCTATCCGTCACTTCGCCACGGCGCACTGTTGTCACGGACGGCGCATGTTATTGCCGTCGACCGTCGACGACGTCGCCGTCGCCGTCAACACGCAGCAGGTTGTGTGTCCAACCGCGCGCACCTCGTCCTCGTCGTTGTCAACAATCAGGTGGATGCTGAAACCACCGTCACGGCACCGTCTCCTCGTCAACGAGAACAACGTCCGGCCTCCGAAAGATTATCGCATCACTGGAGCACGAACACGCCAGCGCGACTGGCATCGTCAAACGAGCGATTTACTCGTCGGCACGTCGCGACGCAATGGCGTATCGATCGTGGCAGTAGTGGTGGCGGCGGCGGCGGCGGTAGCGACGGCGGTGGCGGCGACAACGAGCCACCGTGAACGAGACCACAACAAACAACGGACGCTCGCAGGAGCGTGCATTTCTTGCCGCCCTGCGGGAGAACAGTCGATAACGGTAATGATGATGATGATTACTGCGATTTCTGACAACTTGGAAGAAGATACCTACACCATTCACCTATGTGCGAACACACACGCCAGCGCTCGGTGTGAATAAATGTTCTTTCTCTCTCACTTGCTCTCTTTCAATGTGTAGAGACAGACGCTACAACGACGAGACCCTCGCGATGTCTGACCCTCCTCTCTCTACATACACTGTCCTCACGCATTCTTCCGCAGCGTTTTCACGGACGACAATCCGTGTTGATGTGGTCTGTTTTTCACTATATCTATTTCCATCTTACTCCTGGGCTTCTTCTCTCTCTCTCTCTGTCTCTCACATTATTTTCGCTCCGCAAAGTTTCTGCCCCCATACACGAGCGGGACGAATTCTTTTTCTTCTTTTTCTCCTCTTTTTCGCTCCTCTCTTTCTCTCTCTTACCTTCAACTGCGCTCACACACGCGCACACACACACGCGCACACACACACATACACACACACACACACACACACACATGTACATATGCGTGCGTAGCGTAAACACGAGATCGACGATAGAAGATCAAGGTTTTGAAAAGAATGGGACTTTTAGATCCGAACTCGCGCAGAATTCGTTTTCCCCTCTCCGACGCGTACACGAGTGTGCATCCTCGCTACACACGCGCATGCATGTACGTGTATACACGCATATAAAATATGTACATATGTATTGTAAGCGCGGCACACGCGCCGCTTTTCGCGGCGACTCCAAACACGTGTGTTTGTCAAATGTACTTACGTTTTATTGATACGTCCACGAAATATTGCCCGAACATTGCGGGAGTGTTACTTCGCAAGATTGAAATACTGCATGCGATATTCCTGAGAGAGACTGCCACGATATTCGTTCGCTCTCGAGCACGTTATTTCTGCAGCGATGCTGAGACGTCGCAGACGTTTCCTGCAATTAACGCAATTTATTCAAGACAATGCTGCAGAATTATTGGGAGAAGTGTCGTTTCATTTTATCCGATTTCAAAAAAAAAAAAAAAAAACAGAAAACAAAAAACAAAAAAGCCAATGTGAGATCTGACAACATTATTTTGCAAAAACGCAATCTGCACACTTGCCTGATGTGTGCAAATACAGTCGCTTGCGTCAGAACTGGACGCATATGTAACATATATTATGTATGGATAAAAAGCGCGCGAATACATGCGCCGTTATCGTATAAAGAATCACCGTAAACTTCACGTATCATTCCAGAACGTCGCAACGACGACCGGACACCGAGCTCGTCTTCTTTTTCTTCCTCTCATAATCTCGGTCCTTCTACCTGAAGTGTGCCGCGAAGGACCGCGCGTCTCTTTTGTGGCAGAAAAGAATCTTACTGTGCATTTTTACGCTACATATGCAAAAGATCGTATAGATCTTCTTTGCCAGAAAGAAAATCGAAAGAAAGTAATGCCAAATAAACAATCTTGTACATACCGTTAAAATATAAAACGCCGAACCAAAAAGATCCGCGGTATGTAAATGCTGTTGCTGACAATAACGTACCGGAAGAATGCGCGCTCTGTGCTTCCTGAGTTAACTGAAGTTGGTAAAACTGGCCGCTAGATGCCGTCTGGTAAAGTAGCGATTGATTTCATCGATCGATTGTTCCAAGGAAGTGACCAATCGCATTGGTCGTTTGGCAGAATTGACCAATCTCGTTTGACCTTATGTCAGAAAGTAACGAAGCGTTTGACAATCGAACGAAAACATTCAACAGCCGCCATCTATTGTGTCTTTTCTCTACTATTTAACTTCATGCGGAACCGGGCATGATCGGACCATCTATACACGCACGAAACGTGACTGGTGACACTAGTGTATGTCAAACTTTGATCTTACAAGGGTCACGCGCGTTAGCTCAAATCGAGGAGATGAAGGCCAGAACAGATTTGTTGACTGAACCCGCGTGGAATCAGCTGCAGAAATACTTCGACAGCAATGGCTCGAAGATCAACATTTACAGTATGTTCCAGGAGGATCCCAAACGTTTCGAGAAATTTAGGTACATCTCTAATCGACCTCCTAATCGTGACCTTGCAGCGACCTTTAAAAGTTCTTTAATCCATGACCGGAAGAATTTATTCCATAAAAGATATTTTAGTTGCATTTGCATTTGGCAGATATATTGTACGCATAGAACTTGTTATATTCTACAAAAATATATTTTTACAAACTGTGTAAATTTGCAAGAAAATGTTAGCTGTGTTTAAAATTTTATGGTGTTCTGTTGAACAGCTTGGAACTTGCCACCCCGCAAGACGGACCGATACTGTTAGATTATTCCAAGAACAAGATCAACAAGGAAGTTCTCGATTTGTTGTTTAATTTGGTATGAAATAGAAATACTGAAAGTTTTAATTTTCTTAGTAATTTTGAATTCTGAATGATGATGAAATAATTACATTCTGTAGGCTCGTGCACGAGATATAGAAGCCGCGAGAGATGCTATGTTCAATGCTGAAAAGATCAATTTTACAGAGAACAGAGCGGTTCTGCACATTGCTTTGCGCAACAGAAGTAACAAGCCAATATTGTTGGATGGAAAGGACGTGATGCCAGACGTTAATGCTGTGTTAGAACACATGAAGAGTTTTACAAACGAAGTGAGTTCCTCGTTTGTTTTAATTATGTAACTTATCGTTCACGATTTATATTTTTATGCAGATATTGACAAAAGATTGGAAAGGATTTACCGGTAAACCTATCGAAGATGTCGTCAATATTGGAATTGGTGGCTCTGATCTGGTAATTTTACACACTAGTTTCGGTAACTTCATGAATCTGTTGCATTTGTGAAAGATTTGATATTCTATAGGGCCCACTTATGGTAACCGAAGCTTTGAAAGCATATAGCATCGGACCGAAAGTTCATTTCGTTAGCAATATAGATGGTACTCACATAGCCGAAACTCTGAAGAAATTAAGTCCGGAGACAACTTTGTTTATAATAGCTTCCAAAACGTTTACCACGCAAGAAACTATAACTAACGCAACCACTGCCAAGCAATGGCTGTTGAATGCATTAAAAAATGTAAGCGTGTGAATTAAAAATTGCAACAATAATTAAAGTTCTTTAAATATAACTATTTTTCTGATAATATAAAATTGTTAGGAATCTGCGGTGGCGCGTCATTTTGTAGCGTTATCTACTAATGAACAAAAGGTGAAAGAATTCGGCATTGACGTTAAGAACATGTTCGGATTCTGGGACTGGGTTGGCGGACGTTACTCGCTGTGGTCGGCTATTGGCTTGTCAATTTGCTTATCTATCGGTTTCGATAATTTTGAGAAGCTGCTGAGCGGGGCTCACTTTATGGATCAACATTTCTCCACAGCGCCATTGGAGCAAAATGTAAATTTGTCAAGTAGACATATGAGTAATAATTTTAATGGCGATTAATTAAACTTATGATGACTTATTCCAATTTTGTTAGGCTCCTGTTATACTAGCCTTGCTTGGCGTGTGGTATCATAACTTTTACAAGGCTGAAACGCACGCGTTGTTACCGTATGATCAGTACCTGCATAGATTTGCAGCTTATTTCCAACAAGGTGACATGGAAAGCAACGGGAAATACGTTACTCGTTCGGGAAAAACTGTGAACTATTCCACCGGTATGTCCTATGATATATATAAGATATAAATTCTCATGTGTAACACACACACATGTACATTCGTAGGACCGATTGTTTGGGGAGAACCGGGTACCAATGGACAGCACGCATTTTATCAGTTATTGCATCAAGGCACGAGACTCGTGCCAGCAGATTTTATAATTCCTGTTCAATCTCAGAATCAGGTAAGTTAGATTTGTCATAGTTATATCTATTATTAGTTGCGTGAAATATGTTTATTTGTTCTTTGCAGATTGGTAACCATCATACAATTTTGCTGGCCAACTTCTTGGCGCAAACCGAAGCTTTGATGAAAGGCAAAAATGAGAACGAGGCTCGTGCCGAGTTACAAAAGTCGGGATTGAGCGCCGATAAAGTGGATTTGTTGTTGCCGCATAAGATGTTTGAAGGAAACAGACCAACAAATAGCATTGTAGTCAAAAAATTAACGCCATTTGTTCTTGGTGCTTTGATCGGTAAATATATTGTCGCGTTTACTCTGGTCTTTTATGGGAAGAATAAAATTATACTCATTTTTTTTTCTTTCAGCAATGTACGAACACAAAATCTTTGTACAGGGCATGATCTGGGATATCAATTCCTATGATCAATGGGGGTAAGGAAGCATTACACTATTCTACGTTATAAGTTATTGATTTTTTTTTCGCGTCAATGAATAAAAATCGCAAAGTTTATTTAATGTCAAACATTTGATGCTTCTTGTTTATAATACAGGGTGGAATTGGGAAAACAGTTGGCTAAGGCCATCGAACCGGAGCTGACAAGTGCAGAAACTATTACAAGTCATGATTCATCAACTAATGGCTTGATAGCGTTTACTAAACGTCATAAAGTCTAATTATGTATTTAAAAGGCTTGATGATAGCATTTGCTGAATATCATAGGGCCTAAATACTTATTTAGACAGACACACACGTCTGTCTAATGAAACATTCAAATAAGCATAGCAAAATAGAAATATACATATAAATTATATAAATAAAATTATAAAATAAATGAAATACCAATGAATTATTTTGAACTTGTGAAAAAATATTTATATATAAATAAATTAAACGTAGGAGAGCATTAGAATCAATAATGTAACACAATATCTATCTGCGAGTACAAAATGTTACACGTAACAATATACATCAAGGCAAAACTGTATGCCATATTATTCCAACAGAATACATATATTCTATATTTCATTAAGTGTTTCATCGGTGAGATGGTTTTTTGACAAAATACACCTTGAAACATTTTTGTTTTTATTAAATGTCTTTCTTTTTTAAAAATTTTCTTGTATGCTTTTTTATCGTCTCTCCGATCTTGTATGCTTTTTTATCATACAGAAACGAGATATCGACGCGATTCGCCCGCGGCGGTTTTGCTTGCGTCGATTGTATAATGTATGTAATCGTCGAAGTTTTAAAGTGCGTCAAAGTGCGATGACGTTGGGAGGCGTATTAGATTCTGTGAAACACGATCTCTCACTCGATCGACGGACAGAAAACAAGGATGTTATTTGCGCAGTACAAAAATTTCGAGGATAGGATATTGCAAAATGTCAAACGAAATGGTATACAACACCGGTATGTAATTTTTGATTTAAGACATTTAAGGAATTTGTTTATTTTTAAGAACGGAGTTAACCTCGAATCCCATTATTATCTCTTATTAGATTTGCATTGCAAAAAATTTACAGCGACACGCTCGTTGCTGCCTCAACTTTATGCGCGTTTTACGCTTGTGATATGTTAATGACATTGTTAGTTACATAAAAATCACAAGGACAATGAGATTCTTGGAAGGTTAGAGTTTTATAAATAATATAAAAACGTTATTTTGCAGGTCAAACGCGAGCAGTGGATTATGGCTAGGTGCTCTGGTCGGTTTGAGCGCAGCGGTTACAATACTGAGAGAACAGAACAGCTATTCTGAAATATGTCTGTTAGTGGGAACCACAGGGTTTGGTCTTGTTCTCTGTTCTTTGTGCCTTTACATACGACTTTCAGTGCAGGAAGTCACAGCAAAAGACTTTCACGCTATATATTTTCTACCCGCAATTGTAACGTCCATGCTGTTTCTACTTGCAGCCAACAAAGGTATGTTTTCAATCCGCAATAAAAGAATCGATTTCCCTAATTAACGTACAAGATCTTACACGAGTTATTTTCACTGATGTAAACGGCATGTTTGATTGACACTTGTTGATAATTACGAGATACTCAACTGGCTGTTAAATTACTGTTACATTCTTAAATCAATTAAATAAGAACAGGATTGTTAACGAGTGTCACATGGGGCCTAACTGTGGCGAGTTTGGGCACATGGGGCATCCTGCAACTAATGTCAGCTCTTCCGAACTGCTTTACAATGGGGGAAGCAACAGCGGTTATGCATAGTTTTATCCTGTTTTTGATGTCGGCTGTTACCAACTTACCCCTGCGATATCATTTACCTCCGATACATGTAAATGACATCAGCACGGTGTTCCTACAGGTAGCAACAACTAGCAAACTTGGCCGTCACACGCTGTTGCTCACTATCTGTATTATATCCTTTAACATGTTATTGCAGGTTGGAATATTGTATGTAATATGGGTGTGCGTTCTGTGTAGATATTTTCCCATCCTACGTAGCACGAGATATTTTTATTTTATGATCATCAGTCTCCTGTGCTTCATAACTCTTCCGATACTTTACGTTATTCTTGACCAAAACCCAATAATATGGATGCTCTCTTTTGTTTTTAATACACGCAAGAGGGTAAGTCACCGGAATAACAAATCTCGTCGTACAAATTACTTATTTCTGATCATCTTATTTCTGATTGTTGCAGATCGCCGTAGTTATTTACTGGGCGATATGTCTTTTATTAAGCGTCTTCATATTAGCGTATCAAATATTATCAAACTCCCAAGCTACAAGTTCGATCAGAAAGATTTTTCACGTGCTAGCCACATTTGTCTACGTACCTGGTATGATATACGATCCTTCGCTGTTGTACCTTGCCAGTGGTTTGATACTGGCGCTGTTTGCCGCTATTGAGGTACTTGAAAAAACAATCATTTACTACAGTAATAAAAAAAATATGACTTTCATTTCTACGTATTATCAACCTGATCAAATTGTTCTGAACTTCAGATACTGAGAGTCTTGAAAATTCCGCCGCTGGGGAAAGTCTTGCAGCAAGGATTTACGGTATTTGCCGACGAGAAAGATTCGTTGCTCTCGTTAACACCTTTGTACTTGATGTGCGGTCTGTCGTTTCCTCTTTGGATGCCAAGTAGTAACTTGCCACTACTTGTATTGCTCAGTGGCGTGTTAACGGTAGGAATCGGCGATACCGCCGCAAGCTTTGTTGGTGGCAAATGGGGTTCGCACAAGTGGCACGACACGGAGAAAACTGTCGAAGGCACCGTCGCATGCATACTTTGTCAAATTTGCATAATACTTGGTCTAACGTTTAGCGGTAGATTTCATCTTCGCAACATCTTTTTTCTGTGTTTTTACCAAGAACTTTACTTATTTTCACGTATCTCATCAGGTTTCGTGGACGATTACTGGTCGTTGCTGAGAAGCGTTTTGGCGGTTGTAGCGATCTCGGTGATCGAAGGACGCACAAATCAAGTGGACAATCTAGCCCTGCCGTTGTTAATGTACGTGTGTCAGATGATTTAAACAATCTGATGTTGTTCTTTCCAATTCCAAGTTGGCGACTGTGTCATTTTGTTTCGATTTTTTAATTACTTAATGTATATAATAGAGATAAGACTACATAGGTGAGTAACTTATGCATAACTTCTAACGCTTTTATGTTACGTACACGTGTTGCGTAAGAAACTTCAATTAACACATAATTACATGTCGTTGTTTATTGAAAGCTGGGCACACATTAATTAGTCGCAATCGAAAACTGCCGATAATTCACAAATAATTTTTTTCTTAAGAGAGCAAGAAAGCGTTTATTGATTTGCGGAGATTGCAAAGCAACGTGTATGTGCAATTGGCATTTATTTTTTTTCCGATAAAAAGACGATAAAGGAAATTTTTATATATCCATCGCAGTTGTGATCGTTTGTATGTACGCCATACGGGGCGGTGATAATGTACAAATATTTATATTTAGAAAAAACATAGCACGTTGTATATTTATATATATATTTATATATATATATATATATATATTCAGATCTGTATATATAAATGTAACATATGAATTATGTATGTATTTATCCGAAACGTACGTGTGAAACATGTTAATAATATATAATACGACGCGAAACGCGAGCATTGTGAATTCACGAAGATCGTTGAAGACGAAACAATATTACATATCGCATTTTTGAGCTTCGCTAACTTACAATTTTGCAGCGTTTTTTGCAAAATTAATAACAAACGGTGTGCCTGAACAAGTAATTTAATCATTCCCGATGGAGCATTTTTTTTCTATGTGTAAGCTTTAAAAGAAAGAATTTCTTCTGACGATTTCTTGATAACAAACAAATAAAGAGAGCAGAGTTTTGTAATTATTTTAATAACTCATCACACATTGTTTTCCATCGTTTTACAGCGTTGTGTCATCATAAGAGAAATAATTTATATAATCGATATACGATGTTACAATAAAAAGTTTCTACTTGGATGATAAAGTCGATGTTAGAGTTCACTCTGATGTGTTTGGAGCGATCACATATGTATGTACATACATATATGTTGTGGACATATATAGTATATGGTACATATGTAAAGATGTTTAATACTTTTTTTTTTTATTGACCACACACAGCCCTAATCTGCTTTAACGAACAGTACTTTCTATACGCCACATCCTTTAGTCTATAAAATACTTATGAATGCTTAAAAACGACAATTTGTTTAATCCAACGCAAAATCAAACGTATATTTTGAACATAGGTGTATCCCATAAATGTACACATACACGCGCACATTCGCACGCACGCACGCACGCACGCAAAATACATACACACATGCACGCACACACGCGGGTATATATGGAATTAATCAACCGATTGATTACTTAAAATCATTGCGTTTTCCAAAACCTAACGAAGCTTTGTGTATCCCACTTAATTACTTGGTCATATAAAAGATTCTTTTGCGTATTTCACGCTCATGTGAGATTACAATTTTCTCAATGAAATTAATTTTTATTTTTATATTTAATTCTATGTATATATAATAGATCTCTTTGCGAAGCGCTAGCAAAGTAAAAATTTATTCGCACTGGCTTGTGTTCGCAATCGCAGAACTATATATTATATATCGCGCGTAGTCAGAAATCTTTGAAAACAAATTAGGATGGTTTTGTTGCAATGTACAATTGTGTTCTCTTGTTGTAACAACGAAAATGGAAAGGAAAACGTACGTAGAACGTGTAAAAAAGAACTGAGAATAATTTTATAATATATTCGAATGAACAAATTAACGGAGAAATGATTCTCGAAACATATCTCGTGCCGACAATCATTATGTTACAAAGTGTTCTGTCGATCCTGTGCGACATTTCTTCGCACAAAAATCGTCTTACGTACGCATACGTATGTTATAGTCTCGAGGCTGATGCATATTGACATTTTTCTCGTGCGCTTGCAAAACGATTTCACAGAAGCAAATCGTTTGTTTCAGCTTTCAAGTGTTTTTAAAGAGAGAACGACAGACGTACAGGGTGTACATTAATTGTGTATCGCTAGAACTACTTATACTTTTTTTTCTTGTGTGTATGTGTGTGTGTGTGTGTGTATATACACATAGTTGTATTTATAATTGTATAGCAATTAAATAATTAAATCGTAAACGCGTGTTGCGCTCTCTCTCGTGTATGTGTGTGTGTGTAACTTTTGTGTAATACGTTTACCTTGCCGTGAATAAGATCCGGCAATACACGTGTGTTTCTCTCGCGTCTGCTATTCTTAAAGACCACGTAACGTGAAATTTTATTATATTCAGTGTATTCTTTAAGTCTTTGTGTGATATATTGCGACTTTTCTGTCATATATATACTTTCGATCGCGATTTTTGTATCATATCTAGACACAATTTCTAGATTTCATTCGTTTAATCCTCCCGTTCTTCCCGTATCTTCGTTCTGATACTTGTGTCACATTTTTCTTCTCTTCCCGCGCGCAATTACAGTTTTTTCTCATTTTTCAATTATTTATATATATATCTAGGTTATCCTTGCTGATATATATGTTGCAAGTAACACAATAAAATCACCGGTTCCTCACGCTTCTTTCTTTCTTTTTTTTTTTTTTTTTATCAGTTACATATATACAATTGCAATACGAATTGGGAAACGACTCCTATTCGTAGTCCAGCTACTCGTTAAAAAGCAACAGCACAGATTTTTTTTTCGATTATTATATATATCGCTTCGTGATGAGAGATGTAAGGCTCTAAAGAGATCATCAACGAAATCTCCGAGTCTCCGAAGTTTCCTTCCAAAATTCGCCGATCACAATTTCAAACTCAGTTTCTAAATCGCGTTGCGCGACAGTTGCGTGTTGCACGCAACGTAAAAATGCAACAGCATAACACGCGTTAATTCAATCGAAACGGACATAACAAATTGTCGTTGCAATCCTCGTTCTTCATTTCATTTCTCACATAAAGACTCGTGATGATCGAAAGGGAGAAAAGCACAAAACACTCGTGTAAAAGAAAAAATATCAATGTCTTGTTGCAATCGCACAAGTTTCTATACAATTTACAACGTATAGAGGTTTGTGTTTTTTATTTTTGAAGTTTTTCCAGCATTGGTTGTGCTCGCGGATAAAAGCGGAAGAGGATATCTTAAAATTTGTTTTAACGTTTATTTTATGAGCCGAAGATTATTTTATCAACGCCACCGCACCACCGCGGTTTTAACATGCTTGGTATAAATAAATAAATCAGAGAGTAAATAATGTGCGGATTCAATTAAATTTTGCACGCTTACGTTACACTCTGAATGTCATATCGTAAGTAATAATAATTTTTACAATTACAAGGTGCTCTCAGAAACGGAAAGTGCGTGTCAACTCTACGTTGCTAAAAAACGTCTATCGTAACATCTGTTGTCTAACAATCTAAGATACAACAAAGCGCTCAGCATTCGATCAGTGAGCTGACCGACTGGTGCTCTGATTATTTTATCACTTTACTGTGAAACTGTGAGGTTGTTTGTTTTTTTTTTTCAATGTACACTAATGCACTGAGAGAAATGATGTACAACCGAATTCGCGCGCTACGTAAGAGGTAAAAGTATGATTTTATACTTTATTTGTTTTTTTCACCTACGTACGAGACAATGTTCTACTTTAACATTCGAAAAGAGTGTCGATTACTTCGTGCGCATCGACGTTTGTTCTCCTCTTCTCGTCGCCAACTGGTCAGAAATCCTTAATGTCTATCGTTTATATCGTAAAGCATCCTACAAGGCTGTCGTCCCGCAATCGCGTGCCATTGCGTCTCGTGACGATCAAAGAGAAAATAAAAAACAAACCGAACGAAAAAATGCGTAAAATTTTACGCATTTGTTTAATTTGTTAAATCGCGTGTTTTCTAATTACGTTATTAATCTCAAATATGCGCATAAAAGTTAAGCGCTCATTAATTAAAAAAGTAGATAATTAAACAGTAAAAAAATAAAGAAAAACATTTCTACAATTGAAAATCGACCAGCCCAAATGAAAAATGTTCAAAGTTCTGTTCGGAAAAATAATAGAACTACGGATCTTTTGTTCTTCTCTTTCATATTTTTTCTTGATAAGAAATTCGACGTCTCTTGCACGCGACGACAGCGATCATGGGTGGACAAGCTATTAGTGTTCCGAGTCTAATATACATCGATTCGATTCGATCGTGTGGGAGTATGTGTGTATATTATATATATATATATATTATACACAATATATGATATATATATATATATATATGTATATATATATTAGCTTTGCAAAACGGATACCTCCTACCTTGTCGCAAGGTTTCAAGAATGATCTCACGGCGTAGGTGGATATGGAATTTCTAAAGAAATTGGAAACAGGAATTCTGATATATGTATATGTCGCCGGAAACACCGTTTATTCCCGCAACTTATGCCAATCGGCTATCTGTCGTCGTGGCGAGCTGCACACCTCTTTCCAATGGTTGACAGCTGAACCCTGACACTTTGGTCCGCCAAACTCTAGTCGTCCGATCACCTGCAAACGAAACGCGAATGTTCGCGTTTCATTTCCGATGTAACAGACTGTGTTACTGTTTTAAAAAAATAAAAATTTACCTCGTTCTTCGTGACTCGATCCCAATCGAGCAGCATAAACTCAAGACTGACGTTGTTGAGCCCGTCCGAACCGTTCGGTATGTCAAAGACGAAGGACTCATTGAATACCGGACTGAGCGTACGTTTCTTCACGTGTGTCTTCTTCTTGGCGATACGTTGCTGATTGTACAGAAGGTAGATCTTCACGTATGGATCGGCGAGGCCTGTCACGTCCATTTTCGGCAGATTTCGCGCTTTCAACACCACCACCGTTAATCGACTCGTGACCGGTTGCCAGCAAAGAGACACCAACAATTCCCCTCTTCCTTGCGACTGTATCTAAAAAGGAAGAAATAAGAAGAACGAGGAAGAAATTACAGATAACACCGTGTATTAGTTTGGGAGCGTCTTCAGAATATCTCTACCTTCAAACTGCGGGGACATATTTTCCGACAAAGAGATATCTCCTGGTTATCCGCGTCCTCTAAACCGGGCACCGACGACAGAGCGCACGTCAATTCTCCGATAATATCATCGCGTGAATATCTGTCGAAGCTCAGCACAATGAAATGTAAACTAATTTTCTGAAATCACAAACACGTCGACGGATAACATTCGTTTGAAGAGAAAAGAAGACATTCGACTGCAAATTGTTTCAATATTAATAAAAGAGGCAGAGGTGCGAAATCCGTACCTGAAGTTGACTCTGTGAGATGCCGAAGAACGTGAAATCCTCGTCGTACACCGGATCTCTGGTGTTGCGAAGAACCCGAGTCTTCACGTGATGCTGTTTGTCCGGCAGCAGTTGCAGTTTCACGTAGGGATCGCTGGTCGCGTTCTGCTGACCTCTCGCAGGCAATCCCTTGCACTTCACCACCGTCACCGCCAGCGCGTTCTGCTCGCTCCGGTATCGCAGTTTGAAGACAAGCTGGCCCAAATTGTCCTTTTCCGCCGTCTGACTCTTCTCCCGCTCGACCTTCTCGTTGTTCTCCAACTCGGCTTTGTCGCGTTCGTTCTCGATGCTCACGGTCACCTCGACCGGCGGTGTCTGTACCGGTGTATCTACGTGACATCATCGCAGAAATGAGACACGTACGATTGTAAAACGCGAAGATCCGTGTTGGCATCAACAGAAATTAAACTTCGGTTTAGGATATATTGAAATTTACGTGCTGAAAAAATTTATATAAAAAATATTCGCTTGTCTATATAACGCGATCGTCTG
Organism: Pseudomyrmex flavicornis; assembly: GCA_014825475.1. NCBI lineage: Eukaryota > Metazoa > Arthropoda > Insecta > Hymenoptera > Formicidae > Pseudomyrmex > Pseudomyrmex flavicornis. The sequence continues at coordinate 61,190 of QVNW01000248.1, forward strand.
ACAATATTTTAGCATTTACATCGTCAGTATTTGCGATACATCTGTGTTAGATATTACTTGCGCTCTGCGGAGTTCTCGGTTGAGACGCGGGATTCGAAGATTGAGATCCCGTCGGGCTCGGTGTTTGACCGCCGGAACCGGGCGGGCTCTTAGCCGGCCCCGTCGGCGACGGGCTCTTCTTCAGATAGTGGCTCGTGCTACCGGGACTCTTGACCGCCGTCGGCTTCCGATGGGGCGGTCTAAACGCCAGAGACTTGTCCGAATTCAATTTGGTGTGCTCGCGACGTCGTCGGCAGAGCCACCAGGTCATTGCGACAGCGCACATCAGAAAAGCGGCGCCGATGCATAGAGTCACTAATGTTGCCGTCGAGACTGAAAAATCACACGTTTTCTTTTCTCGATCTCGAATCGCAATGGCACGCGACGTCTATCGCGGATATAGCGTCGCATCACGCTACATTTACATATTACATATATCGAGATAATGAGAAGACGAAGAGCGTTCGATATATACAAGAAAGAAAATATTTCCTTAATGAAGAAACTCAACGTATCGCGTAAAAATGAGAGAAAAATTGAAAAGAACGAAGGGAGAGCAACGATCTCCGCTCTTTTGCGTCGTTCTTTCTATCGATTTTCCTCTAATTAGTATTTTATGTATCGGTTAATTGTCTGGAGCTAAACTCCTCGCGCGAACGCATCGCGTGACACAGCGTGTTTTCCATATGCACCGCTTTAGACTTCGCGGATTTACATGCAGTTGGGCTAGTCGATATATCAATAGGGTATGTGGACTCCATTGGACTTTCCAGCGCTTTCTATGGCGAAATTACCAACGTGCGAACGTGTATCGAACGTTGCCCACCGTTCGATACACGAAATACGATGCGGCCGTGAAATGCGACGCGCAATAAATTCAATTAGTCGCGAATAGGGAATGAAATAAAAATTGTCGCGCAATTCTTCAAAACCCGAACATGATGCAGCGTAATAATCGAGGTGCAAAGGGGTAACAGCTGTCTGTCTCGGAATGACTCGCTAAAAATTACATGTCGGCGAACGGGTGGATGAATTCGCGGATGTGATCCGGGAGATGCGAAAGGGAAAATCGACGGGCAAAACACATCGGGGAAATGAAGGAAACACCCGATGACGAAGGTCCGGAGCACGTCGTCGTCGGTTGACATGACTCACCAGGCTCGACAGGTCGAATGAGTGGTCCGTCTTCTGTCACTCCACCGACCATCCTCGGCACCCGTTACCGTTCAATCGTAGAAAGAATACTTTTATCCACGTGAGTCTTTTCTCGACGCGCCGAACGAATATTTACGGGCTTGCGGCCCCGGGTTGTGTGTTAGCGGTTGCTCCACCGTCCGTTCGCAGACCGAAACACGCGGATCAATAGCCCCTGGAAGAACGGAGCTTGCGCGGAGAGGCTGTGACGCGGTACCGACGACAACGGCGAAGAAGACACCGACGATGCCGGCGGAAGAATGCGGCGAGATTCGCGAGATGATCCGCGGGTCAGAGTTGCGATACTTGCGCAACTCCGCACCGTACCGTGGCACAATATGGACCGCGAGATACGCGACTACGAAGTCGCGCTTTTTGTCAAGCGCAATTCGTGCTACATTTTGTCTCGTCAATTTTTTAGACTTAAATATTAAATATTTCAAAATAAAGTGGACAAAGCGAAATATTGCTTGAATTCAGAAAGAAATCAGAAATTTTTCATGAGTCTGCGATTACGTGACATGAACATGTGTTAAAAATACATGTGGAAACGGGAGGAGAACGTGTGAGATATTTTTCTGTACATCTCACACATTCACTCGCGTTATGGTATTCGCATTTGACACAAGCTTCTGAAATCGGCTTTTGTCTTTATTATTTCATTCTGTCGTCATTTTTTTCCGCAGAGATTTAAATAACTTATTATGCTTTGTTCGAATAATAATTAATTTTCAGTTAGTATGTCGTACATGGGAAATTTGGCCGCGTGCGGTTGTTGCAAGTCTAACAAAAAACATATTACACCAGCGAGACCTGAAAAGAGAAAAACGAAACATAAAATATGCATCAGCCGCGCAGCTGTGTTCAATTGTTTAAAATGTTTATTGACCATCTTTTTCGGTGGAAACAATTGCGTTCCGCGCATTGTATAAACTATTAAAAGAAGGTGTGTATCCTAGTTCTTTCAAAATTTTATTGATTTACCTTCAAATAAAGAAAACGGCCTGTCAGGATCTCGATCTTGGCGCGCACCGTAATCGAAACACCACTCGCCAAACTTGCAAGCTCGATATAAGTATTTGATATCCTGTCAAATTCAAATTATCAAAATAAAACAGTTGTTTTCAAGCGGCGAACAAATTCATTTGTGCAATATTCAAGCATAACCGTTGCCAGCAACACCGTGACAAAGACTATATCCTTTTCTCAATATTCCTCTTTCCCATATTACTTCGCCGCATCTTACAGCGGTCTCCAGAAATGCACTGTCTTCAAATACCTGATTGTTACATCGATAACGTTACAAAAGTGAATTGTTGAATCATTTTACAAAAAAAACCAGTTTGTTATTTTTTGCATAAAATTTATATAAACCTTGAAAGCCAAGCAAAACAACGCAGGCATCCCGGGTGCTCCGTGACACCACTGTACTAGTTTATCCGAAGAATTTCCCATTGAAGAAGGAAAATTCCCAGAAGGAAATTTCAATTGCTGCAGATAGTACAACGACGGTTTTACATAATCGTCAATTTGTTCTCGCGTTAAATACTGTCGCGCCTAAAAACAAACAGGAAAACATCGCTTGATATCCAATCAATTTGTGGAACAATCGCAATTTTCAAAATAAAATACGCGTACTTGCAACAGCAGATAGAGTATACCCGCCAATCCGTGAGCAGCACCGATGTACTCTTTGTCGTGCCAGGAAAACATGAGTGGTGACTTACAACGATTCGATGAAGCGTACAACGATCCGGAATCGATTATGCGAGAAACAACCTGCGAATAATTTTAATAAGCGTAACAGTTTTGCCATCGCAGCTTCTTAGCTGCGGATAATCAGGTGTTTCACCTTTTTAATAAGATCCGCCTCTATAGGAGTCGAAGATATATTAGCGTTTACATAGAGCAAACCGGCAAGATAACCGGCTCTTCCGTACAATAATTCGTCAGGTAATTCATGTTCTTCCAAGACATAAGAAGACAAAGACACCAGTCTAGAAACATTTTAGAATCAAAATCTAAACTTTTCTTTTTCTCGCGATAGAAAAGACAATAAACACTTTCGAATTTACGTACTTGGAAATTAATTGTTTTGCTTCCGCCTCCTTGCCTTGTGAATGTGATAACACAGCTGTCAACGCTAGCGGACCTACAACTCCGGTCAGAAGAGTGATTTTGTGTCTGCTTGTAAACTTATCACAGCATCTTCTCAATAATTCTGTTGCTGTCTATGGAAGAAGGAATAATAACATAATATATTTAATTAATAATAATTATATACAGAACTCTTAGGAAAGTACTTGAATATAATCAGAATTGTCATTGTATTTTCCATATTGATGATAGAGATACGCAATTCCCGCTATTCCAGTATACACAGAGTAGTCATTACTTAGCCAGAGTTTCTTATTTTGTTTCAATGTTTTCATTAACTTTTCAATTGCTGATGTCAATAATAACTTGAATGTATCATGAATCTGAAAGAATAATTGTTTCTTTTTTACCCTTATCTCTTTCTCTTTTTATAAAAATAATAAATATACAGTATATTTGAAAGTTTACATGTGTGTACAAAATTCTAGCATGTATCATACAAAATGCGTCTTATACCGTGTCATTATGAATTATATTGGAGCTAGTTGAAGGGGAATAATCTTCAAATGAAATTTTATAATATCTACTAGTATCCATGACTGCGCACGCTTTTCTGTGGAACTTGTTTATATTCCTAAATAAGTAAACGAAACAACGTGACAAATTCGCAAGTACGTCACTATGTGACATTAGACGCATTGACTGATATTGGAGACCTCGTGCGGTCGAGGTGCAAAGCTGCGGTCTTATATATAAATAACTATATATATAGTCAAGGACTCATATACTTTTTTTTTCCACATAAAAGTATAATTCCTTTCAAATAAAATAAAAATTATATGTACATATATTCACGTTATTAATATAAAATATAGGTTTCGATACATAATATTTTTATTATCCAGCGATAAATAAAAAATTTCGAGAACTATACGTGTACAATCTCTTTGTGTCACACACAACTAAAATATCTATCGTGTAAAAAAGTAAAAAATCTCGTTCGTACATATATAAAACGTAGCTATACAATGTGCGAGAGAAAATACAAAATGTCTCGACGTTTAAAACTTTTGCTACAACGTTAATATTTCAGGCTTTAGCCATGTGCACTTGGAAAGACTACATTGATTTATTTTTTACGAAATGCATACATATTTACACAAATATACTTTATATAAATATACCACAAAAATTGGAAATTACAGAACATTTTCATTTTGTGTGCAAATCAAATGGAACGTTTACTCGTTGAACGAACATGGTTTGTTTTTTCTTTCTTTTTTATTGTATTACATGTAACAAGACTGAGCACAAGATAAATATGTAAACATAAATAAATAAATAAGTCTAAAAGGTGTGATAATTCAGAGCAACTTTCTCACATTAATGCGTTTGATTCCAAAAAACCATTATTTACATTTTTAAAGCGTCTTGAATGTTGTGCTAGCTTTCCTTTTCTTTATTTTTTCGGTTTTTTTGCGTTATATAATTTTTATGGAAATATTCAATGTATCTAAATCACTGTGTGTCAATATTGCTATATATATATATATACTTATCAAAATAATGTTACATTGTATCATAAGCAGTGTGAAAGTGTGATCAAAACTGCTGTTGTGTTATATTTGCGACTCTTAAAAATGTAATTTAATATGTGTAATGATAATTTGTTTTTTTTTTAAATTAAATAATGGTGATTTGATAGCGGAAGAATAATATCCGATTGAGACCGTTAGTTGCTTCATTTTTTTTGTCTCGTTCCGAGTATATGTGCCATTATTTTGTGTTTAAAATTAATTCGATACAATATTTTTGTTAAAAGTTCTCGATTAAATTCAAAATGTTTTACGATGAATAGCCCGTATCCCGTCTTCATCGAACTCTCGTTTACTGACCCACATCTTTTTGAACGTGTCTAAAGAAGCCAAAATAGAACCACCGATCCAAGTACTGTATAATCGTTCTTGGGGCGCGGATATCTGTTACGACAGAAACAAATGTGATAACATAACAAATATGTTCAATCTCTGCAAGTATCTTTTTGTTTTCGCGTTTAGTTTGGTTTTCTTTTCTTACCCTTATTTTAATATCCTTTGGCGACATTCTACGAATCTCGGATAATAATCTATCACCGAAACCCTAGATAAAAACAAATGTAAAGTTTTGTTTATTGATTAAATTGTCTACAAAATGTAATAAGCGTGTTTACTTACGCGGAATAATGTCGATCCTCCGGAGAGAACGATATTTTGGAATAAAACTTTTCTTAAATCCAAATCGGACTTCTGGATAGAGTATGTTAATACTTCATGAAGGCCTTCGCATTCTTCGCCTATTAGATCTGGTCTAAATAGCACTTCAGGAGCTCTGAATCGTGCCGGACCGATCTACATTGAATATAATAAAGAGATCAATTAGCGTGTTCATTATTTAAAAGTTTTTGTTTTATCAATTAATGTTTAAATTATTTTGTTACCTCCAAGTGACTGCCATCGGGTAATACATATTGAAATTTCTCTGTTTCTATTGTTTCTTCTTTTTGGGGATTGCTGGCAAGGTAACACCCTTTTTCTTTGATTATTCTGACAATTTCGAATTCTGCCGTGGTCTTGAAATTAATACCCTCTTTGCGTAAAAGTAACCTAAGATGCCTCGTTACATCGCGCCCTGCTATATCAACACGCATTATACTGTGAGGCATAGCGAAACCTTCGTAAATAGGTACAGCGTGTGTGACACCATCACCAGCATCTAGAACCACTCCCGTAGTTCGGCCTGTTGCGTATCTGTGTTAAGAAATGTAATAAATATTGTAGAGAGTTGAAGGAAATTTCAACATATTACAGAAACAATTTACTTACAGGCTAAGTACAGCTTGCATGGAAACAAATAAAGCTGGAACATTAAATGTTTCAAAAAATATTTCAGCTGCCTTCTCACGATTCTTTCTGGGATTTAAAGGTGCTTCTGTAAGTAGAACAGGATGTTCCTCACTAAATGTAGCTAGTTGATCTTTACTATAAACATAGGACCATATGCGTTCCATGTCATTCCAATCTGTGACTACACCATGTTCCATTGGATATCGAAGTGATAAAAGGCCACGATGTTCCTCTGCTATTGGACCTACAAACAGATCTCCTTCCAATGCACCAGCCATAACACGTACATGTTTTGGCCTTCCAATGCTAAAACAAAATATAATTAAACTGAATTTGCATGAACTTGTAATACTGATACACATGTTATCTTGCAAGTAATTCACAAAGTATTTACATTCTGTTTTATTCTTGACACTTACTAATTTGGAAATCTACACTTTGGTATTTGATCCCCTGCAAACCCTGCCTTGATAACACCAGATCCCTGAATAAAGAATATAAGCATGCAGTAATTTATTTTTCAATCTTTTTTAACTAGAGAAAGAATATTTTATCTACAAAATACTGATAAAATATTGACTAAACTACCAATTGTGTCAATAACCAACAGTCTTTCATACTAAATCAAAACGCAATATAAAGATAAATAACAACGCGCGTTAAGAAAAAACATCAAGTTCTTTTATTTACAGTGTTTTTCGAATGCATTGAGATCGAATTGATCGATGAAGTTTGACACATCATTCTTTCTCTTTTGCTCGGTTTCTCTGTCTCCCTCTCTCTCTCTCTCTCTCTCACTCTCTTTCCATCTTGCTATCTTTTCTTTTTTTTTTCTCTATTGATAAAATGCAAAAACAAATGACGGGAAACTTACATTATCAATGACAACCGGCTGATTGACAATCACGTCATACGGCTCCATAATATTAGATAAAAGTGTTTCAAGACACCTTTATCCGAATCAAAAGCTCACGACTCTAACCCTACAAGCACACCCCACCTAACACCTTCGTAAAGTAGAATTCTCTTGAAGTGCGTCGGAAGCAGGAATACCAATGTGTCATGCAGTAATGTTCCACAAAAACGGAACAAAGAAGAGTAGGGAGGCAACCAATCAGAATAATTATATTCCGTAAAATAAGGGTGCGTTACTACCAGAAAGATGTCTGAGAGCAATCAATCCGAATCAGCTTATATTTCCATTTTTTAGTTTCAATTTTTCCTAAATCGGAGTATTTTTAGCGAAGATATCAACCGCGAGAATGTTAAACCTCTTCGTAAAGCTCCTATCACTTTCTGTGATCCTGGTAT